>JAGTXR010000582.1:0-12801 GCA_022606575.1 Glossosoma conforme | reverse complement strand
TGAGGACTTGCAGAGTTTGGCAGCGACCGCTGCATTCAATCCTTCTTGGATGACCATCAGGAGGATTGTCAGCAGGCGGACGCTGTCAACTTCTTTCAAAGTCGGGGTCACCGCGACTTCGCTGGAGTCTCTCATGGAGCCTCAAGTGTGGCCTGAAAGGACCATCGTTCAACCCTGGATACGCATAAGACGAAAGAATCGCAGTGAACAGTGGTTGAAACCAACTTGAGTGAAGATATTGACATATTTAGTGTTATATTGCTTTAAATTCAGTACTGGTGTTTATGGAAGCGAAATGTTACACGTTTTATTTTGTGACAATAATGCCTTGTTATTTGTGAGTCAATCATGATATACTTATGACAGGGTTTTTGTTGTTACAAGTCAAACTGTTTATCTTGAGTCTCCTGACGCTAGTTCTGAGTGTGAGGTCAGTGATACTAAATGTGTCAATAAATTTACATCACCACATTTATGTTACCTATTGTATTTTTATTTTATATTATATTATTGTATTTATATTATTGTACTTCAGAAATGCATTGAATTGATAAAATTTGTAATGGTTCTGCAAGGAAAAAAATAAATAAAATTGAAAATTGAAATGATTTGACTGCTAGACAATTATATATGGTAAATGACAAATAATGTTCTTTAGTAAAATTCTTGATTGAAATATTACTATTTTACAGTTTAAATAGAATATTTTTTTTGACAAATTTAAAAGCAGAAATAATTACCGACGAATTTATTTTTATTGAATATGTTTCTTTTTCATCAATAAATGTTAAATAAACAAAATCATAGAGTAACTAAAAATAATATAGAAATCTCAAATTTGTATGCTTTTCCTTGATAAGTTTTATTATTTAATTTGTACATTAAAAATTAGTATTATCATTAGGAATATGAGCTTTTATATCAAAAAATCAAAAGGGTGGGAGGCGTTAAATGTCACCGTAAGATTTATAGTCACAATTTGAATTTTATCAATTCCTCTTAGATGGAGTGATATTCTACTTCACTCGTTTTATGATGACAACAAATGTATTATAGCTATTTTTGAGTTCTCTAATCTTTTGTAACTTCTTGTTGGGATTAGATATCAACTTGTAGATATTTATACAATAGAAGTGGTATTGCACATCTACAGCTACCAACTCGAGCGTTTTCCGTACACGTTGTACTAGTATCAGACTGTTCATTCAAATCGCCACGGATGTTGATATATTTCACGTTAAGGAGGTTCAATTCAGGCATGAACTCCACAAGTTTCTTTGGAGAAATGATTTTTTGGCGTCGTTTGTTTGATGAGCATTGGGGCCATCCGTTGCTTGTTTTTATTGCTTTTTTCTTAGTACTTATAAATGTACATTATACATATAGCATGTTTGTTAAATTGCTCGTAATTCAAACCAATTTTTCTCATTCTCAACTCAAAGTAATTAAAAAACAATTAATCCGATCCACCTGCAAAGATGTACGTGTTTCTGACTAAGAAAAATGTATACGTAAATGAAAAATATTGCTAAGTGTCATTCAATAGCTCCGATGCATGAACAGTTGTAACCTTTTCGGGGAGTTTCTTTTCCACGAACTGTGAAACTCTCTCGCAAAGCATTCCCAAGATCTCCTCATCTCACCAGTAGAGATAACTACTGTTACCACTGGCTCCCCATTGAAACCAAATTTGTACAGAACCTCTGTATGCTGCATTTCAAATGTTGCTCGTATCTCAAATCATGACTTTTCTTGCTTGTCAGCTCGTCAGCAAGTCACGAAATAAGTCAATGAAAAATAAAGTTATAATATTTAACACGTTCCACACCACATAGGTCATCGGTGGTCTACGCTGTTGTTGAAAAGGGGAACCTGCAGGTTATCGATGACCTATTTTTTTTTCAAACAAACAGTCCCTGTACGCCAGCGGTTACATTTCAATGGAATTTTAACATTTAATATCACCTATATCAGTGCTCCGCAACCTTTTCTTACCCACGGCACACCAAAATTCTTCCTAGAATTTCACAGCACACCAAAAGCTAAGATATATAGGTATCAAATTGATACAAAATATTACAATAATTTTTAGTTTTTTATTTAAAAAGTAGTCATAGTAAAAGATTTCACTGTTAAACGCTAGATTTCGCTAGTATACAATTTAGTAAAAGCTTTAACACTTGAACGCTAGATGTCGCTAGTATAAAAACAAGTTAAAGCTTTTATTCTTGAACGCTAGATGTCACTAGTATACAAGTTAGTAAAAGCTTTAACACTTGAACGCTAGAAGTCGCTAGTATACAAATAAGTAAACGCTTTAACTGTTGAACGCTAGATGTCGCGAGTATACAAATTAGTGAAAGCTTTTACTAGTGACATCTAGCGTTCGACAGTGAAAGCTTTTACTAGCGACATCTAGCGTTCAACAGTGAAAGCTTTTACTAGCGACATCTAGCGTTCAACAGTGAAAGCTTTTACTAGCGTTTTAAAGCTAGCTGTCGCTAGAATAAACAAGGAAGATAGGCAACTAATAAGAACCATCCCAGAGAGGCGAACCCGATGGATTGGTCACATCATGCGCCACGATGGTCTTCTTCACGATATTGTGGAGGGGATGGTTGAGGGTAGAAACTGTAGAGGGCGCCCTAGACGGGAGTATTTGCAGCAAGTATTCGAGGACATGAATTGTATCGCTTATGCTGAGCTGAAAAGAGTTGCGGAGGACCGGGAGGAATGGAGACCGAGATGCAAGATTCTGTTGCTGCAAACCAATCCACCGGATTGACACTACGAAGAAGAATCGAATGCAGGAGTCGGTCAAGACCTGTATACTCTATGACGCTTAGTAAGGGAGGCTGCACGCTTTATGCAGGTGTTCGTGTTTGTATGTGGGTTAAGGAAATGATAAGTATGTATTTATATGTTTTTAGAAGAGATCCAGATTGTATGAAGGAGAAAATACAGACACTAGAAGAACATTCCAAAGCGTACCGGTGGCATTAAAGAAGGAACTTTAGTAACTGCCAATTCTTGGTCGACACTCATGAACTGTGTATGATGAGTTTGTCAATTGTAAGTGGGTGCAGGTGGAATTAGTTCTGAAGAGCAGCGACCGTGGTAAATTACGTTACAAAAGACGAAGTGAATCAATCTTCTTGAATGCTAGATGTCGTAGTATACAACTTAGTCAAAAGTTTCACTGTCGAACGCTAGATCTCGCTAGTAAACAAATTAGTAAAAGCTTTCACTGTCAAGATGTCTCTAATTAAATAATTAAAAATTAAATCTTTCATTTCGACCGCGAGATGTCTCATTAAATTAGATAAGTAAAAATTAAATCTTTCATTTTCGACCGCTAGATGTCTCTAATTAAATTAAAATAAATAAAAGATTTCATTTCGACCGCTAGATGGCGTCAAAAATTATAAAAGCTTTCATTTCTGACCGCTCGATGTCTCTCATTAAATTTAAAAAAACTTTCATTTTGGCCGCAAGATGTCTCTAATTAAAAATTAAATCTTTCATTTTCGACCGCGAGATGTCTCAAATTAGATAAGTAAAAATTAAATCTTTCATTTTCGACCGCTAGATGTCTCTAATTAAATTAAAATAAATAAAAGATTTCATTTTCGACCGCTAGATGGCGTCAAAAATTATAAAAGCTTTCATTTCTGACCGCTCGATGTCTCTTATTAAATTTAAAAAAACTTTTATTTTCGGCCGCAAGATGTCTCTAATTAAAAATTAAATCTTTCATTTTCGACCGCGAGATGTCTCAAATTAGATAAGTAAAAATTAAATCTTTCATTTTCGACCGCTAGATGTCTCTAATTAAATTAAAATAAATAAAAGATTTCATTTTCGACCGCTAGATGGCGTCAAAAAATTATAAAAGCTTTCATTTCTGACCGCTCGATGTCTCTTATTAAATTTTTATTTTTTCGCCGCAAGATGTCTCTAAATAAAAAAAAAAAAAACTTTTATTTTTGGCCGCAAGATGTCTCTAATTAAATAATTAAATCTTTCATTTTCGACCGCGAGATGTCTCAAATTAGATAAGTAAAAATTAAATCTTTCATTTTCGACCGCTAGATGTCTCTAATTAAATTAAAATAAATAAAAGATTTCATTTTCGACCGCTAGATGGCGTCAAAAATTATAAAAGCTTTCATTTCTGACCGCTCGATGTCTCTTATTAAATTTAAAAAAACTTTTATTTTTGGCCGCAAGATGTCTCTAATTAAAAATTAAATCTTTCATTTTCGACCGCGAGATGTCTCAAATTAGATAAGTAAAAATTAAATCTTTCATTTTCGACCGCTAGATGTCTCTAATTAAATTAAAATAAATAAAAGATTTCATTTTCGACCGCTAGATGGCGTCAAAAAATTATAAAAGCTTTCATTTCTGACCGCTCGATGTCTCTTATTAAATTTAAAAAATTCTTTCATTTTTGGCCGCAAGATGTCTCTAATTAAAAATTAAATCTTTCATTTTCGACCGCGAGATGTCTCAAATTAGATAAGTAAAATTAAATCTTTCATTTTCGACCGCTAGATGTCTCTAATTAAATTAAAATAAATAAAAGATTTCATTTTCGACCGCTAGATGGCGTCAAAAAATTATAAAAGCTTTCATTTCTGACCGCTCGATGTCTCTTATTAAATTTAAAAAAAAAAACTTTTATTTTTGGCCGCAAGATGTCTCTAATTAAAAAATTAAATCTTTCATTTTCGACCGCGAGATGTCTCAAATTAGATAAGTAAAAATTAAATCTTTCATTTTCGACCGCTAGATGTCTCTAATTAAATTAAAATAAATAAAAGATTTCATTTTCGACCGCTAGATGGCGTCAAAAAATTATAAAAGCTTTTATTTCTGACCGCTCATTCTTATTAAATTTAAAAAAAAAAACTTTTATTTTCGCAAGATGTCTCTAATTAAAAATTAAATCTTTCATTTTCGACCGCGAGATGTCTCAAATTAAATCTTTCATTTTCGACCGCTAGATGTCTCTAATTAAATTAAAATAAATAAAAGATTTCATTTCGACCGCTAGATGGCGTCAAAAAATTATAAAAGCTTTCATTTCTGACCGCTCGATGTCTCTTATTAAATTTAAAAAAAACTTTTATTTTTGGCCGCAAGATGTCTCTAATTAAATAATTAAAAATTAAATCTTTCATTTTCGACCGCGAGATGTCTCAAATTAGATAAGTAAAAATTAAATCTTTCATTTTCGACCGCTAGATGTCTCTAATTAAATTAAAATAAATAAAAGATTTCATTTTCGACCGCTAGATGGCGTCAAAAAATTATAAAAGCTTTCATTTCTGACCGCTCGATGTCTCTTATTAAATTTAAAAAAAAAAAATTTTTATTTTTTGCCGCAAGATGTCTCTAATTAAAAAATTAAATCTTTCATTTTCGACCGCGAGATGTCTCAAATTAGATAAGTAAAAATTAAATCTTTCATTTTCGACCGCTAGATGTCTCTAATTAAATTAAAATAAATAAAAGATTTCATTTCGAACCGCTAGATGGCGTCAAAAAATTATAAAAGCTTTATTTCTGACCGCTCGATGTCTCTTATTAAATTTAAAAAAAACTTTTATTTTTGGCCGCAAGATGTCTCTAATTAAATAATTAAAAATTAAATCTTTCATTTTCGACCGCGAGATGTCTCAAATTAGATAAGTAAAAATTAAATCTTTCATTTTCGACCGCTAGATGTCTCTAATTAAATTAAAATAAATAAAAGATTTCATTTTCGACCGCTAGATGGCGTCAAAAAATTATAAAAGCTTTCATTTCTGACCGCTCGATGTCTCTTATTAAATTTAAAAAAAAAAACTTTTATTTTTGCCGCAAGATGTCTCTAATTAAATAATTAAAAATTAAATCTTTCATTTTCGACCGCGAGATGTCTCAAATTAGATAAGTAAAAATTAAATCTTTCATTTTCGACCGCTAGATGTCTCTAATTAAATTAAAATAAATAAAAGATTTCATTTTCGACCGCTAGATGGCGTCAAAAAATTATAAAAGCTTTCATTTCTGACCGCTCGATGTCTCTAATTAAATTTAAAATAAGTAAAAATTTAATCTTTCATTTTCGAAAAAAAAAAAAAAACTTTCATTTTTGGCCGCAAGATGTCTCTAATTAAAAAATTAAAAATGTTTTATTTTCGACCGCAAGATGTCTCAAATTAGATAAGTAAAATTAAATCTTTCATTTTCGACCGCTAGATGTCTCTAATTAAATTAAAATAAATAAAAGATTTCATTTTCAACCGCTAGATGGCGTCAAAAATTTATAAAAGCTTTCATTTCTGACCGCTCGATGTCTCTTATTAAATTTAAAAAAAACTTTCATTTTTGGCCGCAAGATGTCTCTAATTAAATTAAATCTTTCATTTTCGACCGCGAGATGTCTCAAATTAAATAAGTTTCAAAATTAAATCTTTCATTTTCGACCGCTAGATGTCTCTAATTAAATTAAAATAAATAAAAGATTTCATTTTCGACCGCTAGATGGCGTCAAAAAATTATAAAAGCTTTCATTTCTGACCGCTCGATGTCTCTAATTAAATTTGAAAAAAAAAAAAAATAACTTTTATTTTTGGCCGCAAGATGTCTCTAATTAAAAATTAAATCTTTCATTTTCGACCGCGAGATGTCTCAAATTAGATAAGTAAAAATTAAATCTTTAATTTTCGACCGCTAGATGTCTCTAATTAAATTAAAATAAATAAAAAGATTTCATTTTCGACCGCTAGATGGCGTCAAAAAATTATAAAAGCTTTCATTTCTGACCGCTCAATGTCTCTTATTAAATTTAAAAAAAAAAAAAAATTTTTCGCCCGCTAGATGGCTTTCAAAGCTTTCATTTTCGACCGCAAGATGTCTCTAATTAAAAAAATTAAATTAAAATAAATTCATTTTTCGACCGCTAGAGATGTCTCTATTAAATTAAAAAAAAATCTTTTTATTTTTCGACCGCTAGATGTCTCTAATTAAATTAAAATAAATAAAAGATTTCATTTTCGACCGCTAGATGGCGTCAAAAATATAAAAGCTTTTATTTTCGACCGCTCGATGTCTCTTATTAAATTTAAAAAAAAAAATTTTTTATTTTTCCGCAAGATGTCTCTAATTAAAATTAAATCTTTCATTTTCGACCGCGAGATGTCTCAAATTAGATAAGTAAAAATTAAATCTTTCATTTTCGACCGCTAGATGTCTCTAATTAAATTAAAATAAATAAAAGATTTCATTTTCGACCGCTAGATGGCGTCAAAAAATTATAAAAGCTTTCATTTCTGACCGCTCGATGTCTCTTATTAAATTTAAAAAACTTTCATTTTTGGCCGCAAGATGTCTCTAATTTAAAAATTAAATCTTTCATTTTCGACCGCGAGATGTCTCAAATTAGATAAGTAAAAATTAAATCTTTCATTTTCGACCGCTAGATGTCTCTAATTAAATTAAAATAAATAAAAGATTTCATTTTCGACCGCTAGATGGCGTCAAAAAATTATAAAAGCTTTCATTTCTGACCGCTCGATGTCTCTTATTAAATTTAAAAAAAAACTTTTATTTTTGGCCGCAAGATGTCTCTAATTAAAAATTAAATCTTTCATTTTCGACCGCGAGATGTCTCAAATTAGATAAGTAAAATTAAATCTTTCATTTTCGACCGCTAGATGTCTCTAATTAAATTAAAATAAATAAAAGATTTCATTTTCGACCGCTAGATGGCGTCAAAAAATTATAAAAGCATTTATTTCTGACCGCTCGATGTCTCTTATTAAATTTAAAAAAAACTTTTATTTTTGGCCGCAAGATGTCTCTAATTAAAAAATTAAATCTTTCATTTTCGACCGCGAGATGTCTCAAATTAGATAAGTAAAAATTAAATCTTTCATTTTCGACCGCTAGATGTCTCTAATTAAATTAAAATAAATAAAAGATTTCATTTTCGACCGCTAGATGGCGTCAAAAAATTATAAAAGCTTTCATTTCTGACCGCTCGATGTCTCTTATTAAATTTAAAAAAAAAACTTTCATTTTTGGCCGCAAGATGTCTCTAATTAAAAAAAAAAAACTTTTATTTTTGACCGCAAGATGTCTCAATAAAAAATTAAATCTTTCATTTTCGACCGCTAGATGTCTCTAATTAAATTAAAATAAATAAAAGATTTCATTTTCGACCGCTAGATGGCGTCAAAATCATCATCTGGGACAAATGCACAATGGCGCATAAACGTGCATTGGAAGCACTTAACCGATCATTGAAAGATTTACGCAATGACTCTAGATGTTTTGGAGGCGCAATGATTTTACTGTCTGGCGATTTACGTCAAACACTGCCAGTAATTCCAAGATCAACTGCTGCCAACGAAATTAACGCTTGCCTCAAATCGTCGAATCTATGGCGCTATGTAAAGAAGCTTCAACTGACAACAAACATGAGAGTTTCATTGATGAATGATACATCTGCTGAAGATTTCTCTGAGCAATTGCTGACTATCGGTAATGGTCGAGTACCTGTCGACATATCGAATGGATTGATTTCATTTCCTCAGAATTTCTGTATCTTTGTCTCATCGAAAGACGAACTCATCAACAAAGTATTCCCAAATATCATTACTAACCACAAAAATAATGAATGGTTGAGTGAGCGAGCAATTTTGGCGGCTAAGAATAAAGATGTAGACGACCTTAACTACATAATTCAGAATGATATCATTGGTACACTGCATTCATACAAATCTATTGACTGTGTAACGAATGAAAACGAAGCCACTTACTATCTGTATCGATGTGCCTGGCTTACCACCGCACAATTTACGACTAAAAGTTGGCTCCGTAGTAATCATGCTTCGAAACATAAACCAACCAAAACTGTGCAATGGGACGCGTTTGGTGATAAGTAAATTGATGAACAATGTGATTTACGCGACGATACTCAAAGGAAAATTCGAAGGCGAAGAAGTCCTCAATCCGAGGCTCCCGATGATCCCAACCGATATGCCGTTTGAGTTTAAGCGACTTCAATTTCCGGTCCGTCTTGCATTCGCCATGACCATTAACAAATCACAAGGCCAATCCTTGAAAGTTTGTGGTCTAAATCTTCAAAATCCATGTTTTTCCCATGGTCAATTATATGTGGCATGTTCACGGGTTGGAAGACCATCTGCGTTATTTGTTCTTGCGCCTGATAATAAAACAAAAAATGTCGTCTATCACAAGGTGCTTCACTGAAGAGTGCAACCCATGCACAAAAATACATGGCCAATAAAGAATCATTAAAATACTAGGATTCAAATCATTGCAAATTAAAGGACTGAAGAAGAACAATTGCACCTGGATGTATCGAAGAACGAGGATTTAATCCGACATTCAAGGTATTTATTTATTTATTTTTGTACTTACACACAATATAATTCACAGAATAACATACTACACTTATTACTTTGAATTTTGTATGCTAATTCTAAAAAAAAGTGTTTATAAATCAGTAATATTGTCTTTGCTTTTGATTCTGTAGATACAAGGACAGATTCACCATCGAATCGGATCATTCCAACCTCTCGAAGATGCAAAGCATAAATTTGTACAAATATACTTCAATGACAATATGGAGGAAGAACTTGATCGACGTCTACAAAGTCGTGATCAGAGCGGATAAACGACCATCTGGTACACACGTCGTGATACTGGGCAACTACAACAGATATCTGAAACACGTCGTTCATATGACACGTTGCAATACCCACTGATGTTTTGGCAAGGAGAAGATGGATATTATTTCAATTTCAAAATGAAAAATCCATTGAATGGTGAGTAATCAATATATATATAATCAATATCATAGTTTTAATTCCGTCATGACATACATTTTAAAGTGCTTGGTTTTGCTTTATGCTTCCAATAAAAGACCAATTACACTGCTTATTACCAGGAAAATAACAGACTTAAAGATTAAAATGTTTTTTTAGAGAAAATTTGACAAATAACCGGCAAACGATTTAAAATCATTTACAATTATGTACTATGTACACCCCTTTATAATTATGCTACAAATATGGATGTTAGCTTTACATACAAAATTACAAATCTTTTGTCTTAATTTCAGGTGAAGAAACTACCAAGAATCTATGCTCGATGAATTATAACGCATATCGTTTGACGATTCGTCGAAATGCTCACAACTACTTGCTGAAGTTTCGTCGATTACTGCAATAGAATTCAACCAGACCAAATATATGATATCATATGTACCGAAAAATTCAACTAAATAAAATCCAAAATCTGCTCATTTATTGCCTTTCGGGTGAAACAAAGTTCACCGGGTCAGCTAGTTTACAATAAATAGAGAAAATAATAAAAAATAAAAATAAAACAAAAAGAATAAGAAGATGACACGTGTCAAAGATCACAGAGATCAAGTAGAATCAACAATCAAGTGTCATGTCAACCGCGCGGTAAATATTATGTACACACTTCTCGTTCTCATAATAACACGCGGTGCGTGAAATGAATAAAGCATATGCAAGGTGATAATGTGTATAGATCTTGTTTATATGGGACTTTTATATGGGAAAAAGAAAAGGGCTGTTTTTACGGTTTCCCGGCAATTATTCAAATTTTTCTCACCTTTTAGACCTTCCTTAGACCTCCACGAACATTTCAAGACCAAGATAAGATAAATCCGTTCAGCCGTTCTCGAGTTTTAGCCAGACTAACGAACAGCAATTGATTTTTATATATATTTATATAGATATATGATGAAATGGATTATTGTAAATAGTTTGATTTTACGTCGCTTGTCGGTTTTTGATAAGCCACGCCCAGGTGCTCCGAAAAACGGCTACCACGGAGAATATGTATACATATTTAACTGTGTTTTCAGGGAGGGTGGATGTTTACAGCTTCAGCTTCCATGATTGCACAGAAAGCCAGCAATAATGCTGTCAAATATGGAGCAATTGCCTCTCAGAAAGTTCTTGAAATGGCCAATAATGTTAACGATAAGGTATTGAGAAATATATGATATTAGTTCAATAATTTTTTAAAATTTTATTCAATTTCAAAAATATCATATGTTTTAGATTGGTACAGGAGGAAGTTAACAGTTGGAATGGCGCTAACAACCCTGGATGCATGTCCAGGTCTCCAAGTACTCAGGCTGGAAATACATATCAATCTGATGTTTCTTGCGGAGCAATGAAAACATCTGCATCTGAATCCTCAGCATTCCAGTATGTATATATTTTTTAATATGCTATTATTTTTCAATTATATATGTATACAATTATATTCAAAAATAAATATGTTTTAAATGGTTGTAAAATAAAATTAATTTATGTATGTCTTTCTATTTATAGGGATTCTTCAAGTGTGCAACACAGCGACATGCCGGCAAGAAGTGTAGCTAGTTCTAGGCAGCAAATTAAAAATATTGATTTTAATGAGGGTCTCGACATAAAAAGTAAAAAAATTAAATCAAATGAAGGTGCAGCTTGGGATTTAATATATGTTTAAGAGGTTAGCTATTTTATAAAAAAATGTATAAAATACTAAATCATTTTTATATTTCATGAATATTACATATACAGAGCAGGTATTAAAGATTCTGGCGATTTTTATATAATATGATGTATTATTGTCGCGCTCCTTGTAATAAATGACTTGTGCTTTGTTGAAATTGTTTTATGTTCGAATTTAATGCGATTATATTATTTTTCTGAAATTATCTGTTTTCTTTCTCTTGTAGGGTATGTTTACTCTTAAAAATAACCTTTCCATTAACCTGTGTGTGAGTGTGGTCGCAACGCTGTGACTGTGGCTAAAATTCAAATTCTGTCAAATTAATTAAAATTATAAGACTCGTTGTGTTATCTATTGACGACATATGAGCTTAGATTGACGATGTTTTAAAACACTAACTTATGATACTGACTCATTTTGAGTTTAATTTTCTTTTTACAAATGGTTGACGATAACTCAAAATCGTAATCATTCTTTATTCTTTGTTTGCGCTGATTGATGGAAATTATGTTTTAATTCACAAAACTTTCTTATTTTTAGTAAATGTCCAATAACGTAGTAGAAAAAAATATATCATAAATAACTCACTCACTGACAGGTTAATTAAAATAATACTGTAATTTCATAAAATTATTCAAATTTACCGCTTCTCCGTTACCACCACCAATAGGTATAAATACGATAGTGTATTTATGACTTTACTCGCCAATGGGTGTAATGAAGAACAATATATATTCCAAGAAGGAATAATTTCCCCGCACCGAAAATTCTTACCGTCGAGATTTTATTTATTGTCGGCATTACTTCCTTTATTAGCCGTAATAGCCCATTAGCTGACTGTACATTATGAAATACATAAAAATATGTTGAATATAGTAGAAAATACCTATAAAGCTGCATATAAAAGCGGCAAGGAAATGTGCATCGATGAATCGATAGTAAAATTCAAACAACATATTATTGCGACATTTGTATCGGAAAACCGGCATTTGTTTCCAACCCTGTTTACTTATTTAAAAAAAATTGTAACTAAATTA
Organism: Glossosoma conforme; assembly: GCA_022606575.1. Lineage (NCBI taxonomy): Eukaryota > Metazoa > Arthropoda > Insecta > Trichoptera > Glossosomatidae > Glossosoma > Glossosoma conforme. Next base: position 208 of record JAGTXR010000582.1, on the reverse strand, counting down.
CGTACAATTTATTTGACATATTTTCTTTTTTAGTTAAGTTATAGAAAAAAAATGTTTAATATTGAATATAAATTTACTTCGTAAATTTTTCTTTAGATTTTTAAAAATATTTATACATGTTTTATTAAAATTATTTGTATTAAGATTTGAAGGTGAATGTAATCTAGAAAAGGGTCATTTCTCTCGGCTCTTATCCACCTAAAATGAC
>JAGTXR010000581.1:0-32934 GCA_022606575.1 Glossosoma conforme | reverse complement strand
CATTTTACGGCTGAGGGATCAAATTCACACCAACCAGGGTATTTTATAGCTCAGAAATCAATTAAATTAATTTTTTTACTCCGTCGGGGATCGAACCCACGACCTTTGCCTTGCAAAGCAAACTCTTTGACCATTGAGCTATACCCGCCGGCAAAACGTGTTCTGTAAGAAAAAATGCTTTTCGAACAACACAACAAGTAAATTTCAAAATAATAAAATAAGCTATAAAGTACATTACTTATTTTACTGCGTATAAAACTATTAAATGAAACTATCCTATACTGAAAATCCTTTAAATTTGTAACGATTTACCGGTGGACACGGTCATACATTCAAGTACGATTCGCAACCGATGCTATTTAACTTCGGTAATAGTAAGATATGCAGTGAAATTTACATTTTAAGAGCATAATCACCACATTAAAAAAAAACGTGTAAAAATGAGGAGTCAACTATTTCCGATCCCTCAAAATAAAGGCATGAACAAGTGCCTATTGTCATGAAACACCTGATGCCAGTTAAGGAAGAGTCTTAGAGATGTCTGAAATATCCTCTTACATTACATACTCATCCCTGGTTGCTTACTCAATGAAAGACCCTCTGCATGATGGACTGACGACATCAGAAGACTAGCAGAAGGCCTGAATGCAGAAGAAGGAAGATTGAAGAGGATGGAAACTCATGCGAGAGGTCTACGTCCAACAGTGGATAGATACAGGCTGATATGAATAACTGACATTAGATTTATAAATGAGCATAATTAGAAAATATTTTTTAACACATATCCTCAATGCACGCTTGGTGACCTGTATTTTATGGGTAAGACTTGCTGTTAGATTCCAAGACTCTGCGACATAAGTGAATACAGGGAGGATGCATTGGTATAACGCCTTAGTTTTATGACATTGCAAATTTTTCGCTTTAAAAATGTACTTTTCCAAATGCTGCCCATCCCAGTACTATAAGCCTATCGATTTCTTTTGAGAAGTAACTTCGACCTAGATGTATTTCTTGTCCCAGAGAGGTATAAACTTTTACAACCTCTGTTTGTTTTTCTCCAATAGGAATAGGATCAAAAGTCTGAGATATATGACTATTTTTCATGGCTTTTTATGTGCAGGTTAGAAATAAAAGTGTATGACCACAGTGTCTATTGTTATATTTATTTATTTTAAGACACATAAGTAAAAGGCTATATAAACGAATGATTCGAATTGCAATATTGTTCAAATTTCAAAGAGAGACAGAGCTATTGAAACATAATAATCTCTATAAAAAAATATTGATATGAGTGGTATAGAAAAAATATCCATTGTTGTTCGTTGACAAGACAACGCTGTGTTTACCTAGAGTTGACAAAAATATTTTATTTCTCATGAAACATTCTGGAGTCGTCAACTGCTTATTTTAGTCAGTGCCGGTTTTAGGGGGTGGCGAAGTGGGTCGGTTCCCTAGGGCGTCAAATAAGCTAGGGGCCCCGAAGGCAACTAATCTTAATTATGTATTTTTAAATATAAACAATGAGGAAAATATCATCTTATATAACACACTTCTCCTTCGTTGTTTTTATATTTTATAGTTTATATATATCTTTATACATGTTGATATCAATATGATATAGCACTTGGTGACTGGTACCGAAAGCGTCGATACACAATTCTCCTTCCAATCATCTCTTATTTCTTTTCACTTGTCGTACGTATGTGTCGTAATTTTGTAATGCCATTAGGAGGACTAGTTCCAAAGATCGCCACTTGCGGCACGGGGTGTCACCGATCACGGCACCCGGTCAGTTGTGTGCCGACGGCGGCCAGGTCATATTGTTTTATGGCCCAACCTGAATGCTGTGACAAGGTCCGGGCCATAAGTTTGTAAAGTTATCGAAATAAATTTGTCAATGTGCATCAGAAAAAGTCTTTGTGTTGGTTATCTGTTCTTTATCCTGTCACCACGCAAATTCAATAACTAACTTAGAGAGGAGGATGCCAATGTAAATAATTAACATGAGATTTATTGCATAATTATTATAATATATATTTTAAATACATATTCTTAATACTTTATAAACTACAAATGATGTGTACACATATTCAGTGGGTGAATAAACAAATTTCGTTAATTAATTCAACCTTACAAATAAATATACAAGTTCGGTTCACTTGACATTGCCGATTTTACTTTATAAGAAATAACGCATATTTTTGAAATACAATTATTTATCAAACGTTAATAATGAATACTCAAGTGACACAAAGCAGCACAGTCTACAAATAATTTGAAGTAAGAAAAACATAACCTTTGCATAAGCCGGCCTCGCCTCAAGTCCAACTTATCCAATCGAAAGGCGAGAGGCTCCCGACAAGGCGCTTCCATAAACTTGCAGTTTGTTTTTGAGTGGCTTTGCAACACGTTCTGGGTACACGCTAGTATGCAATAAAAAAAATGTATTTGTTATTACTTAATTGTTCTTTTTTTTCTTCTTTATTCATTTTATGCAAGTAGATCGTCAACATTCGTAATTTTCACGATCATTTTCCAAAGTGTATCTGTATGAAAAAAACATATTTAAAGCAAAAAAATCCATATACTGAATAATATGCATTATTTTCTTCCCATTAAAGTTTCCGCCACTTAGTTTTGTCATTTGCCTTTGCTCATGCCTTGTCCCAATATATTTCAGCACCCGAATGCCCACTTGGGAATACATATAATTCACGACGATCTCCATGATTACGTGATGTTAATGCGATGACTTTCGTTTGCCATGAACTTAGATTTATAATACATAGTCTGCGATTTAACGTATGTTCGATTTCACATCCACCGTGGTAGAGATAAGAGTATTCTTATAAACATGTTTAATGTCAATCTACTTTGGAGATCAAAACCACGACTTCTGATGTGGTAAGGGAGCTGCTAGAATACTTACCTAATGGTTAAGATACAGCATAAAGGACTAAAATTTTGCTTACTCTTGTATACATTCTTCCACTTCTATGACGAAGCCTATTACTGTGGCCATCCCACTGCATCTGTATATCATTGTTTCTATTGAAGAAGAAACATCCTTGTCATAATCTCTATTAAACCTTACCAGGTAATATTTCTTATCAGGATTGTCAGAGCATTTGTCAAAATCATCCATACATTCTGTATACCTGCAAACACAATTGCCCATTTGAGTTAAAGTTGGTACTCTGTCACAAAGTATATATATAATCGTATCGGAAGCAACAGGACTAGATCCTGTCTGCCCAGAAATGGGCGACGTCGATGGCGTTACTCCCGGCCATCATCAGGTCTTCCTGGTTGCTGCTACTCCGACACAGCGCACACTTCATAAAGTGGGACTGGGTTTGCTCCACGCCGCAGTCACATTCAGTCGTTCCGCTGTAAAACTGTCAGGCTTTCATTTGCGTCCTCGTCTTGCATACACCGGTCCGAAGTCTGTTAAGGGACCTTCATAAATTCCTCCCCTGGTCGTGTCCAGGGGATAGGTCCTCTTTCGAGGCAATCCAAGTATGTAAGAAAGTAAACATATTTAAAGTAAAAAAAAATACAGAATTATATGCATTATTTTCTACTTACCACAAATTGCCGCCACTTTTTTTCTCCGTTGCCTTGGTAATACCTTGTCCCATTTCATTTCAGCAACCCGAATGCCCACTTGAGAATATATACGATTCACTTAGATTGCCACAGAGTGAAACGCGTCTAGTAACAATTATTTAAAAATATCTAAGAACAGCATTGTTTTCACATTTGGCCTACTCTTAAAAAGAAATATAGAGACAGAAATATGCAAACTCTAAGCTTTTCACTTACGGATTGATGCAGTCGTTTATTAATATAGTACGAGAAATCTCCATGGGCAGAGTGCTACATATGAAGATTGTACCGTACATTTCCTTTCTGAAGTCAATCAATTTCTTTGTGTTATTCAATTGTGGAGGCATACTGATTTCAACGTTGTATGTCACTGAAAAAATGTATTGCTATGTAAGAGTATTAACAGTGATTATAATAAATGACGTTTTTAAGCTATACCATATCTTGTCATGTGGGGTAGTTGGCTTAAAACGCCACGCTTGCCAGGCGGCTTGGCGAGTTTATGGTCGGTTTATACCGTGCCTTGTTGAAGCTGGGAGAGTTCCTTTGGTAACTCTCTCAACCCTCCTTTCTTCGGTCAGTTCATCACGTCACATCGCCAAATGTATTGGGTTTTAAGCTATAACCTCATCCAACCTAACATATCTTAACATAATCTTACATATCTGACATAAGCTTATGGTATACTATGCATCATAGTGTGTGTAAAAGTGGTAAAATATATATATTTAAAAAAAACATATATCGAAACAATAGAAGTGTAAAAACTCGATGAATTACTTTCTCGTTTTGATACAGGGGTGGCTCGTCAATCCGCAATTAACTTTACATCGGTAATAAAAATTATTGTAACTTACTTCCAAACTCTATAATGTCAGCTTTGTTCATACTACGGGGTCTGAAAAAATAAAATAAATATTCGTAAAAAATAATACATTCACATCTATCCATACTTACTGAGGAGATATATACGATATGATTGAGTGCAACTGTCAGTCTCAAATTTTCTGAATTCAATTAAAAACGTTCTGGGAAAAGTTCCTGAAAAGTCACCGCTTACGTGTGGCCTTTAAGTTAATGTATTTAAAACTCTTGTACTGACCCTCTTAACCCTTGAACCAATGAAATAGATTTATGAGAAACTTCGTCTTCAAAATATTGGTTCTAGTTATTATGTTTTAGCTTGACAAACATATGGAGTCCATTTGTGTTATAATGCTTACATATTTTTTTTCAACGAGCTGACGACACATCGAAATAAATGATTACATATTTTATCACAAAAAAATATCAATACGATTAAGGCGTTTTGATAGGATTTTATTGCAATTTGAATTTGCACTGTTTTCACAAATAATTAATTCGTCCCCTTCGTTGGTAATTTTACGGACGACAAACGGCTTTAGTAGATATTGCGCGAAAATTTTCGCATTAGCAATTAATTTAATTTTTGTGATGCCCTTCTGTAGACGGTCTTAGTGGCTTCAGGGTTAATCAAACCGAATTCCGCTGGTAATATCCACATACATCTCAACAGATGCTGATGCGTAGAAACTGGGTCTTCCTTACTTAAATACGCATGCCCAGTCCTGCTTATAAGATGTCCTACAGAACTTCTATGATGAAGTTCATTCTGAAAGTCGTTGATAGATGGACGTAATTTGTAAATTAATTCAAGGGCACAAAAAGTTAATGTATAATCATGAATACCTGTCTCTGCATTCTTCTATGACCATATTATGACGCTCATTTAAATTTGGCATCTTTCCACACCTGAAGTCTAGTACATTTGCCATATTTCCCTTGTCCGGGCCTGCAACCTCGACGTCCACCAAGTATATTCTGCTGTCAGTGAAACAATCTTGTGACATTTCATCTTCAGTTTCTTCTCTGAAATTGGACATTCGCTTAGTAACGTCACATTAAAGAATTATTAGTTTTTAGTTCAAAATGAATGTCGATGTTTCTCGAAATTTAAGCAAGAACGACATGTTTAACCCATTGTTCCTACTTAATCACTAACTATCATTAAATAAATGTTAATGGTTTTCGATTGGTCAGCACCACAAAAGTTGGTAAGATTGATTTATTTGTGCATCACAGGCAAGATAATTTGGTAATTTAAAATATAAAAAAAATACATTGTTATTCCTGGGTACAATTTTTTTTTCACAATATTATATTAAATTCTTAAATTCGTCCAAGTTATGTTATGATATATGTTGTTGATATTGGTGCTTTTGGGTTAAGCCGTGTGTGGCGAATTTCTTCTCTCTATATATGTTGTTGTTCATCTTTTTGACCTTGTTATATATATTAACATCCTCCTCTATCTCAAAAGGTATTATTCCGTCGCGTGATGGCAGGATTAGGAGCAGATTGATAACACAGACTTTTTCAGAAGCTCATTGACATATACTTACGATAAAACTTTACAAATTTATGGCTCGACCTAGCATTCGGCCGAGCTACAATACAATATGCTCTCGCCAACGGTCGGGGCACGACTGATACGCTCGTGATGTCTCTCGCCCTGGGCCACCATCGGCGGTCTATATAACTAGTCCCAAAAGCCAATATGGCGGACACATTCATGTACGACAAGCGAAAGATTGTATATCGAGGTTTTCGGTACCAGTCAGCAAGGGCTATATCATGCTGATGTCAATATGAATATATTATGGAAATCGTCTTAATGCACCCTAGACCTTAAAAGCACCGCTTTCAATATCATCATGGACGATCGTTAAGATAAAGTGTTAAATATGTAAAGTTAAGTTAATTAAGTTGTAGCAAACACTTACAGCTGGCAGCAAAAGTCAGATTTTACATAATTTTTAGTAACATGAATAATATTTTGACAAAGGTATTTCATTTTGCCCAATTGGTAATATGAAAACATGCTTTCCCGGTCCACTACAACTGTTATCAGCACGTCGAATTCTGAAACAAATTTGGGACATTTGAGAGCCTGACGTTTAATATCCAATCTACAGTACACATACGTTAGATCGGATAATTATATGTTATATCTTTACTATCTGACATATTGCTCACCTGAACATTTTTTCCGCACCTATTTTAATCGCACAATTTTTTTTTATAAATGTAGACTTCTTCACGACATTGTAGAGGGAATGGTTGAAGGTAGAAACTGTATACGGCGCCCTAGACGGAAGTATTTGTAGCAAATGTTCGAAGACATGAGTTGTAGCTCATATGCTGAGCTGAAGAGGATTGCAGAAGATCGAGAGGAGTGGAGATCGAGATGCAAGATTTTGTTGCTGCAAACCAATCCACCGGATTGATACTATGAAGAAGAAGTGTAGAAAGCAGGTTGAAGTTAGGTGAATACTAATACTGTAAGAGATGTATGGTACTAGCTTACTTCGAGATAACCTTTGTTTTCAAGCCCCCGGGCTCTTACCGTCCTAGAAAGCTGACAGGAACCATAAAAACCAAAACCAAGGCGATTGATAAAACATTATTGCGTTTATTTTGACATTACCGTATACATTACGTATTAAAGCTTTGTTTTTTTCGGAAATAAGACTATTTCGAAAACATTGAATTTTTGCTCTCTTAAATTCTTGTGGTTTCTTTTAATAATAGGACCAGGTTGAAATATATTTATAAAAAATAAGAATCACTGCTCCAGATGGTCACTGTTCATCAAGTGTTCATGTTTATTCGTTATTAATAAAATAAACCCTATCTGTCTCCCTCTCTTATCATTCCCTGAAAGACACACCCCTACCCCCTCTCTTACATAAAATGGGTTAGACAACTTGCAAAGTACTATCGCAGCTCAGTAATCTCTTAACAGGACAAGGATTGAGAAAGGCTACGAGTGAGTCAAAAACCGCAGTCTCCTAATAGAGAACTTATCTAACGTGATCCATATAAAAACAAGGTATAAATATATAAATAAATATTTATAAAATAAACCCCTTTCAACAAATTATTGTATTTATGAATATTCTCTCCAAAATCTTACCAATGCTGCTTGGCTCATCTGAAAAATAAGAAATATATATTTCATAAATGTTTTGAAAATAAAAAATAAAAAACCTTAAGAATTTGAATCAGCAGTTTTTGTATGATAAATACAGTTAAGAAATTTAGGAATTTAGAGGGCTCTCTTCACCACATGGTGAAGAGAGCCCTCAACATACCCACGCTGAGAAGAAGACCTGGAAGACCACAGGCAACCTGGACTGCAACTGTAGACAAGGATCTGAAAACTCTGGTTTTGACCGAGAATGCAACGCACGACAGACAGACATGGCGAATATGCACAAGGAGAGCCGACCCCAGATGATGGGAAATGGCTAGGCCATAGAAGAAGAAATGTCTGAATATGCTTCGGATATCAATGTCCCCGGTATTTCGTCTTAAAAATCCCTATGCATATAAAATACTTAAGCGGAGCTACGGGTGTAGAAGTAACTAACCGCATGGAAATTCTACGTATCGTTGTTTGGGATTAGTCATGATCCAATTAATTATTCTGTTTCACAAAATGTTAAAATATGCTTCCGATAATACAGCAATCTTATCTTCAAGTCCCCGGAATGCCTTAAAATGCACTATGCATATAATGTACTTGGCGTAGCTTCTTGTGCAGAGGTAACTTAGAGTATTACATTAACTAATTATTAAAAACTTTTATAACAATTGTATTAAAAAATCTTACCTCCATACACTGCAACTCTTAAATCTGGAAATGGCCTGAAAATAATGAAAAGTTTTCAAAATGTAGGGAAGAATATTACTTTCACGAATCAGTACCTGCACAGAATTGAAACGGAACCATTGATTGATTTTGTAATGAATAAAAAGGCTTAGAGTTTAAACTGCATACCTGATAACTTTCCGTTACTTATTTAGTTAAAAGAGCAATGCATTTTATTCTGTAATACTTTCATAAGAGTATAAACTGCGGTTGTATTTCTTTTCGTGTTTACTTAAAGATACAAGTTCTAACATATGTTCCATATCCGGAGCATTTGGTCACCACAGATTGCAGCCACACAGAAATGTCCCCATGCCTTGTCCTAAGCAATGAAACATCTGAGGTCTAATACACGGAATATTTATTTTTACCGCTCTTAATATGGGAACTTCTCTTTTGAACGTTCCCAGCTGCACCAATTCACCATCACCAAACATGCGGAGTCCTTTACGAGCACCCCTTCACGGTTGACATGTGTTGATTTAAGACAAAAAGTTTCCCCAGCTCTTTTTTCAAAACCGTAGACAGGTTTTGGAATGCTAAGTATTACTTGTACACAATTAGAATATTAAAAGAAACGGGTTAATAAAAATTTATAACCCTTTCTCTTCCTAGAGAATAAATATGCTTCAAGTTTTGGAAGAGTGAGCCATGGAGACAACAAAAAAAAGGTTTGGAACTAAATTGAAACTATCTATCGTAAAAAGCCAAGTTAATGTAAGTTCATGCATGCCCTTTCAGACTGCTGCCAAAAAGCCTCGACATACGATCTTTTGTCTCTTTTTGTCTTATTTTTGTTCGCTCGTCAGAAACGCATCTACAAAAATGTTAGCGTAAGTTTAAATTTAAGTTACTATGAGACGTGGCCTTACAGGCGCCATTTCGTTTGTTTTGACAATTCCTGTCATGTAGAGCAGTGCTCCGCAACTGGTGTGTCGCAGCACACTGGTGTGCCGTAAGCCGATGCAGGTGTGCCACGATCAAATAAGACAATATTACAAATAAATAATTTTACAACAGTCCTCAAGCTCCCAGTGCCTATCGCTTATTTATGTAGACACACAACGACGTAATTGCTTTATTTAGTTCTAAATGAAATTTAAAAAATTGAAATTGATCAAATTAATATCAATTTTTGGCTTTTAGTGTGCCGCGGTTTTCAAAGTGACAACTTCGGTGTGCCGTAGAATCCAAATAAGTACTTTGGTGTGCGGTAGATGAGAAAAGGTTGCGGAGCTCTGATGTAGAGCACCATATTTCGCCAAGTGGCCACTGGGGGTGTACGTCACAACGTCCGTCACTACCATCGAGTCACATTCTCCGCATGCACCGTCAGGTAAACTTTATTTAAGGCAGAATACAGAAGTTTGTCTTCTTGTATTTAAAATAAACGCCAATGTGCTTCTCAATAAGTTTTTTTGATATGTGACTTGCTACTCATCCATTCACCACGCGTCCTGATGACGATCCCAGCGTAGAGGAGTCGTTTTTATAAACGGATGTCACTATGTTTATTATAATTCTCACTCATTAACGAGAAAAATAAAAGTTGCGGTAGAGCATTAATGATGATTACTAACCTCATTTTGCACTTTCTGATGATGACATTACCGTTAATAAGTTGTGGTCTTCTAACACAATCGTAGTCACCTACGGATTCATGGTAGAAGCCAATCCTATGGTCGCGGTCCTGAAGCTGTACTTTCACTATATACGTCTGTGTGAAATTGTAGTGAAAGCAGGCATCTACGAAAGAATCGTAGTTCAATTCTCTACAAAAGAAAAAATTAAAAGAATCGATATTTTGGAGAGAAAATACATATTTGCTGTGAATTTTTATGTTAGTGTAATTTTTTTAATAATTCTTCTTCGTAGTATCAATCCAGTGGATTGGTTTGCAGCAACAAAATCTTGCATCTCGTTCAAGATGCGATCATTTTTGCCGATACATGGGATGTGTTTTGGACCTTTGATGTGGTATTTTCCCCTTTTTTTCCACATCCTAATGCCGCGAATGAATATATAATATTTTAATAATTAAATATTATATATTCCAATGATCCAATAAATAATACATTTTTTTTATCATCTGATCACCACAAAGATCACTGGACTCGGTTTATTAGGTTCAAAACAGAGACATAACGCAATAATACTCTAGTGTGCTGGTATGTCTTACAAGGTGTAGCAATTTTTTATGAAAAGAGTCATATTTTCAAGTATTCCACTTTCATGACACAAGTACGTGGGGAAAACTTCTTTCTCCGGAATCCATTTGAACTTCTCTATGATCTCGCTGATCGCCTTTAACGGAACAACTTGGACATGAAACGAGTAAGCTTTATCTGAAAATAACGCAAGAAATAATCAAAACATATAATTACTTAACCTTTTGAAAACATCCTATGAGACATTTTTTACATCGATTAATCGGAGCAAAATAATTAACGGCTTAGTTCTATTTACATTCTTCAATTCAAATATTTTGCCTGTCAGAATAGCTTAGTACTTACAGCGTTTGCTTGCTAAATCAAAGGTCGAGGGTTCGATCCACGATGGAGATTTAAAAAATTTATTTTTAGTCAATTTCTCATCTTTATTAATACCCCCGGTTTGTGAGAATTTGTTCCCTTAAATGCGTTAAATGCCAGTCATAGCCTTTTAATCAAAATTGGTCGTAGCCGAAAGGCGTCCCGTGAAGACCACATATTCATAGTCAATTCTTATAATAATAAGTATGACGCGCGAATGTCAGAATTTAGTCTATAACGTTAGCGGATCAACACTTCACATGCAGCGCTTAGCTATATGTAGAATGGTAAGCGTCAAAGAATCCATAGATGAAACCTTAGAATCACTATTATTATGTTGGTATTCACCTGCATGTGCTTACATAAAAACAATCAAAGTTGTCGAGAGCTATGTACCTGTATATGTTCGACAGTGTTCCACTTTCGGTTGCAGAAATTTCTGGGAACGAATCATGTACAATGGCAACTGTAACCAATTTGTAGTACGATATTTTCCAGATAAGGAACAGACATTGACAAAGAAGCAATAGCTGATTTTACGTATAGCTTTTATTGAATTTGTTTAATACTGTATTAGAATCCATTTCTTCAATTCTCCATAACACTAACCTAACGATGTTATTTAAAAAAAAATACAAACCTATAGGTAACTGTAAGTAATCGAATTGTATTAATCCACTGGTACAAAATTTGCAGCTAAGAACGTATACGATTTCGTTTTCAACTGTGAAATTTCCATCGCATATGTAGACAGCTTCGTAGTCATGGCAAAATGTAGGAACAGGAGTGCTCCTGTCAACAGTGGATATAGACACGACTATTTCTTTACCGAGTATCCTCATCTCCCTTTCAAAAGAAGGCACTCTAAAATAAACATAAAATGGTACAGCGATATAGATAAAAGTACTTCATGATATTTTTGCCAAAATACGCTTATGAAGTGTGGAAATCGAATATGTTCATTTACAGTAGAGTGGCCATCTGTGTAACAGTGATTGTATTGTACATTTAGACATTAGTATAATGCAGTGCCGGTTTTAGGGGGTGGTGAAGTGGATCGGTGCCCCAAGGCGTCAAATAAGCTAAGGGCGCCGAGGGCAAACAATCTAGCGTAGATTTTCTTTAATTTAAACAAATGGGGCGCCAGAAAAAGTCTAATGATCTAGGGCGCCTTAGGGTCTAAAGCCGGTACTGGTACGATGAAAAGCTCTTACAGTGGTTGGCATTTAGGAAAGCTGACTGTGGAACCGTCGAAGGTTTCAGCTGGCACATCACAGATGTACTGGAACTCTCCAATACGGTTGTGGTCCAGTTTCAGGCTGCCTTGCGGGTTGACAGTGATCATGAAGGATTCGTCTGCAAAATAAAACATTCTTTGTTATCATCTACATTCCATATCACCACCACATTATGCAAGAGTCTCCATCCCTCACAATCAGCCGTAATACTAACTAATAGTTTTTGGTCCCTCAATGCAAACATTGTATGTTGAAAGCTCTGGGATTGGGAGCCTTAGTCCAGACTCGGGACTCACATGCGAGTATGATTTCAGGTGATTTCAGAGATCTCTTGGGACAAAGTAGGGACAATAGTAGCTTACATAACTGAATATTCTTACTTTGTAGTGTATAAAGTTGGTATGACTCCCATTGCAGTTGAATATCTCTATTATAATTTAATCTTCGTATGTGACCTGGAAAAATAATATTAATCTTTAATTAGAGCAGTTAATTCCGGTCAGTTTACGAAAGGCATAATTATCAAAGTTCTTTAATTGCTCCCTAACTTGGTCACAACAACGCAATTAACCTTTTCATTACGGCTCAATTTGAATACAAATTATACTGTCAATTATAAAACTTGTATTCGAAGCATAAATGTACTTATCTGGTATATTTTCATATATCACATTGGTTCTTGTATCCTTAAGCTATCAGATGATGCATGAAAAACTATTCTAAGAAAGTAGCAAAACGATAGATCATGTCAACCGATGTCAACGGTCGGGGAATCTTATGACGGTATATGCCGACAACCGATGCAAAAGGGTTAATGTTGTTTTATTTATAACAAGCGTGGTTTTTATTTAAATTGTAAAAGAAAAATTCAAAAATAGTGGGCTCAAGTCATTAGATATGGCATTCTTCCATATGATATGGGACGAGGAACAGCAGCTTACAATACTTTATGGTGGCAGTTTTAGCCAGCCATATGTTCCAGCTAGGGAACGGATAAGGAGTGATGATAATGTTGATGATTCAAAAACCAAATGCCACCCACCAAACTTTTCGTAGACTTGATTTATATGGGTTCGACATTCCACATAATGGTGTACTTTTGTTCCCAAATAGTCTGTCACCATTTGTCCAGTAGAAATATCCATTATATTACCGGCGCAATCGTGACGTCTGAAGCAATCAAAAGAAATCATAAAATTATTATAAAATACAGAAAGATCCCGCTTAACACGGTGGATACGTTCCACATTTACCTCATCTAAACCGGTTTTTTGCGCAAATTCCACTATTTCATCCATATCGACAGAGTGTCCAATGTCTTCGCTCATACTTCAATCTAGCTGCGCACAATTTCGGGGAATCCCCGGATTGAAATAAAAGAGCGTTAAACCGAAACAGTGCTTAACGAAACAAAGTTAATCGGGGTCTCACTGTACTCGTATTACATACGAGCATATGTTTTCGTAAGTACTATATGATTTCTTTTTATTAATGACGTCAGCATGATATAGCCCTTGCTGACTGGTACCGAAAACCTCGATATACAATCTTCCGTCTCTTATTTTCGTTCGCTCATCGGACACGCATGTGTTGTCATTTTGTAATGTCGTTAGGAGGACTACTTATATAGATCGCTGGGTGTCACCGACCACGGCGCCTGGTGCCCAGTCACTTGTGTGCCGACGGCGGTGAGGTCGTATTGTGGTTGGCCCGGCCTGAATGCTGTGATTACTAGGTCCGGGCCAGAAGTTTGTAAATTTATCGAAATATGTATGTCAATGCGCTTCAGAAAAAGTCTTTGTGTTGTTTATTTGCTCCTCATGCTGTCACCACGCAGTTCAATAAATAACTTAAAAAGGAGGATGTCATTACGTACATGCTAGATAACAGTCTGCAGTATCGAACTGCTTTCATAAATTTATTTTTACAAGCTTATTACAATCATCACTATATTAAAGCTTTGTACTGATTTATATTAATTTATTCCAAGTCAGACTTAAAGGCATTGTGTATTACATATATTTAAAGTTATTGTAATGTATTAATTACTCTCTCTTGCAGTTTTCAACTTTCAAGTCGTGTTTCCTCATGATCACGCTGCCTCTACATTTGAAGATAGAAAAGACGTTGAAAGATTTCAGAGCCTTTGTACCAATTGGTACGAGAGTCACTTCAAATAACTGTTTACGACTACGAATCGGGACAGCAGGGTTTCTGGAACAGAACATCATATGACAGATAACAGAGCAAAATGCCCTTGTGGATGCATGGCAAAAGTGTTAGTCATCTTCCAACAAAGTTCTAAGAGTTCAACAACTTTTCAGTTCTTAATTAAGATTTCTACTAAATGTATTAGCTCGAGTCACTAGTCTACGTTGTCTAGAGTTGCAGTCCAGGTTGCCTGTGGTCTTCCAGGTCTTCTCCTCAGTGTTTCAAATGCCCATACCACCTTTGGCGCTTTTCCCTTATATTTTAAGGTATGGGAGCCACCCGAAATGAACGCCGATTTTTTTTGGCATTAGTTAATTCAATTAATAAGCTGTAATTATTCAGCAAACGAACATTAATTAATACCTTAAAAAGTAATAAAAAAACAATAATTTAGAAGTAGTGAAATACTAAACGGCAGTAGAAAAATAATAAAATTTCAGGAGACAATTAATAAATGGTTACGTTTGGTTAGGTTTGCTTTCCATTTTATGGGTTAATTACTAATTTATTTTACATTCATTTGTACCAATATTGAATACATTACTGACATTTTTAATTTATTCTGCCAATTTACTTAGTCTACTGCAGATAAAATATATTAACTGCCAATTGATTTAAATTACAGCAAAAACCTTGAATTAGTCACTGAATAAAGTTACTAATTCAAGATCAAAAAATACAGACCTCTTAGTATTATTACATTTTCAATATCAATTACTATGGTACCTCCTAATCTCTTGTCTAAATACTTTTTATTTATTTATTTTTCTGTAGGATCAGCATTATAAAAATGAAAAAATCTTACACAGCATTACAGTTTTTCGTATAAAAATCAAAAAAAGTGGAAAATTTGGCCTCGTAGAATAGGTTGTCATTAATATCGCAGAGGTACCGGATACCACTCCCAGTGTATGACATCTCGTCGGCCTTTGCAAAATCCATGTTATTAGTATTAAATTTTACGATAGTGACGTGCCATAAAAAGTGTTTGGGTTCTGAAACACAAAATAAAAAAGCAAACTTCTATTTTCTCGTTTTTGGAAGTTTTTTTGCAGTAATCTTTACAGGCGTAAATGAAATAATTTCTGAAAGTTTCATATTGATCGGATGAAGAGTGTAGTAATGCATAAAGTACAAAAAATACAAAAGCAAAAACGCTTAATCGCAATAAAATTTTTGACGGGATCATAATACTTATAAGTTGAAGTATAGTTTTAAAAGTGTTATATTTTTCAAATTCAAAATTAAATCGAAATCAATTGAAATTAGGAATATGTAGACGACCAGTCGACCTCGACTGATAACCCGCTCTACTGACGGCTGTGCGGGTCCTCGCCTTCGAAGTTCATCTTCCTGCAGCTGGTTGTAAGGCAGCTGTGTCCCGGTCGGCTTCCTTGGGCTGTGATGTTGGCAGCTTCCAGTTCTGCGTCCTAGTAGAAGTCCCTATCGAGCAGTAGGCCGGGAGCGCCGCAAAGTTCAGAGGTCCAGGGAAGGAGAGAGTAAAACTCGAAAGTATTTTCAGCTCTGATTTATTTCGAGACCGACCCCGGTATTTATACTATTTTGCGTACAAGAGGGTCGTGTGCAAAGAGGTCACAGCTATTGCTTTTTTCGCGGGAATTTACGTGAAGAGTGTCGCTGTCTGAACAGCAAGTGACTAGAGAGAGACACCGCTTCCTTATTTATACTAATTATTTCCAAAGGGGCGTGTCGGCTTTCTCACTTTTCACCAATGAGAGAGCCGCTACGGTAACTCCGAAATTGTACAGCACCTCTTTGAACTTCATAATATTTACATCCGACAATGACTTAATACTAACGACGTAACAGATGGATATATGAAGCTAAACATTGTTAATCTTAATTTTACTTCATCACGTCCGTAACAGAAGCTAAATATTTTCAACCTTAGGTCTACTTCATCACGTCCGTAACAGTATATGTTACATGAAATAAATAAGCAAAAAAAAATGGCAAGGATGTAATTGATGCTTTCATTATGCTTTTTCAATATTTGGCATCAATTTAGTTGATTTAATAACAAATATCCCCGATTAACAATGTCCAGTTAGTTAATTTAGTTATGAGACTGGCAACTGCAACTTCCACTAGGTTTGAAGATGGACAAGCAATTTAAAAACATCTGGCTATAGTCCGTTAGAGCGAGAGGGGGAAATCCATCATGTATGGCTGCCAAGCCAAGACTGAGCTCCACAGGCAGCTCGCTAGGGAAGGTAGTAGCATTGGAGGAATCAAGGTACACTACAGAATCGCGAGATGCACCATAACAGCACTTTTTAGGACTGTAGCGCCACGGGAATCTTATTTTACGGATAAGCCTCGTATTTTTAAATAACTTAATTTGTCTGATTCAATTCATATTCCAAATTATGAGTTCATTTGTCATGCTCATGATTTATAAATATGAAGAGGTGATACTGAAAGGTGCGTGACGCATCTATACAAGGAATGTTTATCTTAGATAATTACAAAATACAAAAACATATGTGAAAAATATTGTTACTTGAGATTCTTATCCGCACATAACTCGATTCAGGTTCACTGCAATTCACCAATAAAATGCCCAGCAATAAAATATGCAAAATAAACATATTCAGAAACATATCACTTGCAATGTCGTGCAAATGTAGTTAAGAAATGATATTGACAAACCAAAAAAAAACATGAATCGAATGATTAGATTATTTAATAAAAATATAAAGATGCTTAACATTAGGTTGTTCGGAACGTTATTATATTCTTAAAGTATGTTTTTAACGTATTGTAGTATATTATATATTTAATCAAATTACTCTCAGCGATATCACAAATTATTTATGATTGGTTGGCTTATACCATTTAACGTTCTTCTTGTGTCTTCATCAACTTCATCTGATCTTCGAGAACGTACTCCATATCAACATAAAAAATTCCAGCATTAAAAATATGCTAGCCAGTATCAGCACTGGCGTTCTGCCAATTTAGTATTTTTAAAAGATCAATTATTTTTATCATTAGCCAGCCTTGCTTTATAAGCTGTCAAAATATACGTGGATAATGATTATGAGGTCTGACCTTTGACAGCGTCAGCCATTTTCTGATGCGTCACGTTACTAAAAGCGCATAGACATCTGTGTGATGACTTTGAAACTACATTCACTGTGTTCATTCATTGTAATTGTCAGGTGCTTTTGAATCTGACTTGTAAAGTTCTTTTATAGTGTTTTCTGTCATAATTGTATTTGTGATGTGCAACCACCAAGGCCGGCAGCAATAGATGTGCTTTCAGTTGCGCGGAACCAATGCCCTGGAACTCGCTGCTGGAAAGCATAGGAGAACTTAAAGTGGAGGCATCCTTCAGAAGCAGACTAAAGACCCACCATTTTACTCAGGGAGGCAAAGAAGCGTTTTTGGAATGACCATTCGGTAGTAAAAAGGCGCTATACATATACTGATATAATGCTAATAACAATGAGGTTTCAATTTGAAATAAGCTGAAATAAGCGGAAAAAATAAATTTCTTTTCGAACTACCCATCAAGCTATTTAAAACACATTACTTATTTATATGGCTTACTGCCCATAAAACTATTAAATCAATTATTGCATACTGATAGTACTTATGACGATTTACCGGCAGTCAAGGTCATATATTCAAGTACGATTAGCAACCGATGATTGATTTACCTTCTAAGAATGCAAAAAGGTGGAATAATTTAAAATAAGATGAACTTTTCTTCATCTCTAAACCTCTTCTGTAACTGGCATAAACTGTGTCTATTATCGGTCATTCCAAAAGCGCTTCTTTGCCTCTCTGAGTAAGTAGCTCCGATGCTGATCTGCGCGCGGCCGTCTCCCCCAACAGTGACTGTCTTGCCCGTGCAGCTGCTGCCACAGTAAGTGCCGGCAGGAAGGCATGTCTGCAAGGACTGGTTGAGGTCGTGGCCCTCGTTGTTGAAGCGGATGAAGCCCTTTCCTCCGCGGCAGAAGGCAATCTGGCTGCCGCCATTGTCCCACCAATCGTTGACGTTGGTTCCCTTCACTGCGTTCCTGAAGCCGACCATCTGGAAGATCTGACGCCAGTGGTGCTCGCACACCAGCCATTGTTCCAGCTTCCATCAGCTGCGAAGGTTGGATTTATTGTGTTGTCATTTCCGTCCATGGGAGGTCCAATGTCAGTGTTGTCGAATGCGAAGCTGCTCATGATGCGGGGCTCTCCATAAGGATGGGCCAGGGTGAAAGCAGTTGCTCCCTTGTATTGCTTGGATTGCTTGTAGGTGACCAAGTTCTTGTTGTCTATGACAACAGGAACTCAGTCACTGCCTACATTCGAGCGTTCGTAAACAGTTCACGACTCCAAAATATTTCACGGATAATGAAACTTCTTTACCACTCATTGAATAAATACACCAAAATATAACAACCCTGTTTTCATACGCGCATGAGAAAGAGGTTTTAAAATAAAGGTTTGTAATAAAAACATATACTCGTAATAAGAGTTTCTGTACTAAAATATTCATTTATTTTATGTACACAAAAGAAACGATTAAGTACACATAAATAAATAAACGATACGAATTGAAAAAGATTAAGCTTTCAAAAAAATAAAAACAAGCTTTTGAAATAATTATTTCGATTTTTTTTCGATCGATATTTCTTGGTGGAATTCCATAATATCAGATATAAAATAAAAGATTGTAAAGAATTTATTCCACATATATTTTTTTGAAGAAATTTATCAGCCAGGTGGATGGCTATTTACAAGTCAATTAGTAAAATTTTTGTTGGCTCTATATAAAGCAAGGGAGTGAGCGAAAAGGTATATATGAACTGTGTAATGGGTATATGTGGTTTTAGGAAATCATTCATGTTTAAGGGAATTCATTTATCTCACAAAGGCCATTAAAAAACAATTAACATTGAGATCAAAATGCACTTAAGTAAGAATTCTAGATAATTTTAGCAAAAAAAAATATTTTGGTGGATAATCCGAAAGTAGATGGGGAGGCTATACAATTCTAGGTAAAAATATAATTAATTGATGATACTGATGAAGGCGTTATAAAGTCCGATGAAATTTAAGCTAAAACAAAAATGAAAGTAGTATCAACGTTTCATAGGGTCCAAAATAATTTTTTTTTACTAATTGACTTGAAAATGGCCATCCGACCTGGCTGAAACATGTCGGCAAAAAAAAATATGTGGAATAAATTCTAAAGAATCTTTTATTTTATATCTGATCTTTTGAAATACAATATAATAATCTCCATACCTCTGTTTTTTTAGTAGAACTGATCATTATGCATGTTTGAAATGATTTTTTGTTGTTGCTTTGTTCTTCGTTAATGAATTGCTTAAAAACAAAAACAAATTAAACGGTAATGTAAGGTTTTGTAAATATTTTTTCTAACTTTTGAAATGAAACAATTGTAACTTAATTTAAAAAGTAGATAGATCTTATGTTTTGTATGAAGCTGATAGGAGAGCTGTTTGTCTATGGAGCTGCTTCGGAATACTTGTATATTGCGAGGCATTGGGATTCAGGCTTTTTGTCTCTTCGTAAATAAAATACAGCTTCCAATTGATCTATTTGTGGATGAATTTATATATTTGAATCATATACGAGTATAAGTAGATCATCGATATTCAAGATCATGATTTTTAGAAAGGCCCGTATCTGTATATATAAAAAAAAGATATTTAAATTTAAAAAACAATATTTGGAACAATATATTCATGTGTATTATTTTTCTTTCTAGATAAGTTTCATATCTGATAAAATATGGTCACTATAAATTACTGCAACTCGGTTTCGTCAGTTGCCTTTTGTTTATGCCTTGTCCAAAGACCCAAGCACCCGAAGGTCCACTAGGGAATATACAGGAAGCGGCAAAAAAAGCTAACGGTTTGATTAGTAAACAAGTAATCAAACCGTCAGCTTTTTTGCCGCTCCCTGTATATGATTCACAACGATCTCCAAGGTAAACATCATTGTGATTCAAATACTGGAACTTGGTGAAACGGCAGCTACAGTATTTGAAGATTTTTTCAGGGATCAAATGACTCTTTGGTCCCAAGAAGTGACTTAACGAAACTAAAAATGCGCGGTAAACAACAGACTGTAGTTACCCATATTTTGATTCACGTCTTACGGTGAATAGGTAGTGTTTACACTATGACTTTCGTCTACATCGAATTAAGATTGATAATAGGTAATTTATAGTGATTAATATTCTTAAAAACATATATATTTCAAGGAGATCAAAACCACGACCTCTGTTGTGATAAAGTAGCCGCTCAGCAACGTTTACCTGCTGGTATACAGCATAAAAGTGTTACAAAATTACTTACTTTTCTATGCATTCTTCCATTTCTAAAATGAAATCTATTCTTGTGGCAATCCCAATGCAGCCGTATACATTAATGGGCTTATATGTAGAAGGAACGTCTTTGTCATAGTATTTCTTAAATTTTATCAGGTAATATTTTCTATTTGGATTAAAAAAGCACTGGTCAATGATGTTCATCCCTTCTGTATACCTGCAAACACAGTTGTAGTGTATTTGAGTTACCGTTGGTGTTCTGCTAGAGAGTGCAATGCGTCCAGTTACAGGAAATAACAAATATATCAATCCAAGGTACTCTAGCAATGAAATATAGTTGTCATATAGGTCATCCAACACATGATATTACGAAGAAGTTCGATTGACAATACTTAAATGAATTACAGAAGTAAAATTACATCATGTCTTGCAATCAATGGAACACAAGCATAATATTGGTTCACTTAGTCTTTTCTAACGTTTTTATCACGGTCGCTGCTCGTCGGAAGTTAAAGAACTAATTCCCTTGCACTCATTCACAATTGACAAACTCTTCTTACACTTGCCGAACATACATCCACGGTTAATGTGTGTCGGCCAAGAACTGGCAGCTTCCAAAGTTCCTTTCTAAATATGCCACCGGTAATAATTGGTATGCTCTCCCAGCATCTGTGATTCCCCCTTTATTTACCATGCGTTCTGATAACGATTCCGGTGACATGGAGTCGTCTTTGGTTAACGGGGGTGTCAAATTGAAAGTAAACTTATCATTAATATCTGCAGATTATCTTGGAAGCATTATTTTAATACATTTCTAAATAGCGCATGATTTATGATCAATTTTAGTTCTATATGAGATCTCAGATGGAAACATTTTATATAAAAAGTACCTAAGGGACTGAAGGTGTACGAAACACACGTAAAATTATTCGAATTTAATGCGTAATCAATAGCCCCAGGTGTCGAGGAGAACTTTGTAACAAGAATACAAGATGACCATGTTCTTTGAATGCTGCAGGAGAGCCTAAGCCACGGGTGACTTAAGGGTTCTTGCCGCCTATACATAGAATGTACTCCTAGAGGACCATGGCGACTGATCGAGCTTAGTGGTTACAGTTTGTGACTTAGAAGTTGTTATATGATGATGGTCCACATATCTTAAGTATACTTACGGATCGATGCAGTCGTCTATTGAGACAGTGCGGTACGTCTTGCTGGGCAGCGTCTTGCATATGAAGATTTTACCGTAATTTCTGAAGTCGATTAATTTCTCAGTGTTGTTTATCAGTGGAGGCATACTAACTTCAACTCCGTATGATACTGGAAAAATGGAAAAATAATTAGAAAGAAATATAAATTTATTGTTAATTTATTTATTACACAGAACAGAAGTTCCAAGAAAAAAGTTTACAACGTAATAAGAAACAGAGCATAAAACATACAATACATACAAATGATAATAAATGATAAAAATAACATAAAATATGAAGAAGATGACCCGTGTCAAAGATCTACAGATCTAAGAGAACAATACCATCGACAAAAGAGGAAAATGATGTAAGAAAAGGATCGAGGTGTGCTGGTAGGCCATTTAGGAGCGCCATTGCCGTTGTACCAAATTGAGCGCTTGAAGCTCCACAAGCATCAACTGGGATCAAAAACAATGGATGGCTCCGAGCACGAGTGTACTTATCTGGAACATACAAGTTAAAATATTCAAGAATCCCAGGGTTGTGAATTGAACCGCGAAGAAGAAGGAATGAATGTTTGAGAGCAGCAATTTACTTCCGAACTCTAACGAATGGAAAGAAAGCATCGCTTGAAGAAAAAGAGTTGGAGAATGTTCGGAATTGATTGAATTGAATGGATAGTTACCGTAAATATAAAAAAAAGACGTCGGACAATTTTTTTATGAATTTTTTTGAGCATGACAATGTATTTCGATTTATTGGGATTCCGAACTAAGCTCCCAAATTCCAGAACAGATAGAACAAGTGAAGAAAAGAGGGTACAAAAAATTAGATGATTACGAAATTGACTAGCTTGGTGGGTGATGAACCCGAGAAGTTTATTGGCGCGGGAAGTTAAATTAATTATGTGAATATGGAAAGTGAATGATGAATCGTAGGTTATACCTAGATCCTTGACATGTGAAAGCTTAAAGAATTATAGTCATTTATGAAGTGAGCAAAAGTGAGGAAAGTCTCCCAACCCTATTGGGCACGAAGAGTTCGTGAACACTAAGAAAAATCCACGCATTTACCATTTTCGGTGAGAGAATGTATTTTCCATCTCCATCTCCTTTTAAGACATGAATTTTCTCTTTCACCGTTTTTTCTCTTATAGTTCGGTAAAGCCCAGTCCAGTCATTTATGAGGTGCTCAAGAAATATCCTAATCTAACGTAACATAATTATAACAAATCTAATATAAGCTAAAGTTTTTATCTGCGACCTAGTTTAAGATTTAAGTCTAGTTAAATCGGAAACACAAGAGTAAAAATAATTTTAAATGAGTTTATTCTTCGTCTTATTCATATGTGGCGTAGTAAATCCACGTCTTAAAAATAATATATTTATTATAATTTAATAATAGACGCGGTAGGGCAGTTAAAAATAACCACATTATTTTACTTACATCCAAACTCTATGATGTCAGTTATATTCGGCCTGCGGGGTCTGAAAAAATAAAATATATACTATCTATACTAAGAAAATATATCTTTATAATATAAATAAGTTGAAATACCTTTTAAATAATAATAAACAATAATTGAGCTTAACTGCGAAATCCAGTTTGTGTGCATTAAAGCAGTTAACGACGCTGCGGCGTTTCAGGTGCGTTATCGCTCGCAGTGGCCTGTAAGTCAAGATATCTGAATCTCTCGACACTCTCATTAGTCTGATTTCTACTGATAATATCTTATACACCTCGACTACAGGCGTCGATGTAAAGCAACTCTTCTTTATTTTAATTCGCACGCCAGTCCTGCATATTAGATGTCCTGCAAATTTGCAGTGGAGTGCTCCTGGATGACAGTGTCACTAGCGTACTACAGCCAGTAGACACTGAGGGAGTCGTCACAGCCACGATATGGTGATATCAACATGTGGAGGATGAATGTAATCAATTTAAGGACACAAATAATTAATAAATCATTATAAATACCTCCTGTAGCATTCTTTGATGTCTATTTTGCGCCCATTTAACGTTGGCATTTTTGCACATCTGAAGTCTCCTACAGCGACCATATTTCCCTTGTCCGGCCCTGCAACTTCGAACTCCACCAAGTACACTCGTCTATTCTTGAAACAATCTTGTGACATCTCATCATCAGTTTGTTCTCTGAAATCGCGCATTCGCGGAATGTCGTCACATTGAAGAATTCAATGTTTTTGTAGTTAAAATAAATAAATTTCTCAAAATTTAAGCTAGAGCGCATCTATAGTCTAGTATCCCTTTGGTTCGAAGGTAGCTTATAGGATTTTTTGAAGATATTTTTAAGCTTATCTCCTGAATATACTCTAGGCCACCGCATTTAATATCATTTTTTGCATAAACACTTACATCTTACAGCAAAAGTCGAACTTTACGCTGTTTTCAACCATATAAAATGTATTTTGACACATGTATTTCGTTTTTTGGTATTGGTAATATGGAAATAAGGAATCCCAGTCCGGTACAAGTGTCACCAGGACGTCGAATTCTGTAATTTGATAAAATTTTTCTACATTTCATACACTGACGTCTAATTTCCAATCTACGTAACACATATAATAGGTCGGATAACTAAGAATTCGAGGACATGAATTGTAGTGCTTATGCTGAGCTGAAAAGGGTTGCGGAGGACCGAGAGGAATGGAGATCGAGATACAAGATTCTGTTGCTGCAAACCAATGCACCGGATTGATACTACGAAGAAGAACTAAGAATGTAATATCGTTATTATCCGAGACACTACTCTTTTTAACTTATTTAAACGCACTTATACTAAACGAAATGTGGTCATAAGTTTGAGTTGCTGTATTGTACGATAGCTCGCGGATATTATATATATAAATATTATTTAACTTAATATTTTCTTATACGTGTAGAAAGCAGGATTCTATCTCATTTTTATTCAATCTCTATCACGGGTTCTTTCTTTTGAGCACTTCTATGCAGTGGCCACAAATGTTCAGATGGGACCCCCACTGGACTTATCAGTTGCTTACTGATCATCTGATTGAGCGCATCATCAAGGAGACGTAACTGTCCTCTGGTGTTGCGGGTGTCACTTATTTCGATATAACCATTTTTTTCAGACCGTCAGGATATAGCCATCCTGGAAGGCTGTCGAGAACTATACAGAACTAAAACCATGACGATTGACAAAACATTATCGCAGTCATTTGTTATGACCGTATACTTCAGTTATGCTTGCCAAATTGCATTTTTGCTCATTAAACTTTTTGGGGGTGAAAAATTACCTCCTTATAATAGGTCAAGATTGATATAGATTTGTAAAAATTAAGAATCACTGCTCCAGAAAGTCATAGCTTACATTTGAGTGTTCCAGTTTATTTTTTATATTAATTCAAATAAAATTTAGTTACAGAGGTTTCTTTTATAATAAAAGAAAACCCTTTCACCAATCTTTTTTTTCAAATTCTTACCGATGCTGCTTGGCTCATCTGAAAAAATAAGAAAAAATAAGAAAAAATATCTATTTACTTGAAAATAAAAAATAAAAAAATGACTTTAACAATTGAAACAGCAGTTTTTGTATAATCAAAAGAGTTAAGCAAATTAGGTGATTAACCTTTTAAAGATGAGTGTGCATGGATATTCCACGTGTCGTTGATGACATACAGTCAATTTAGGCTCATGATCCAATTAATCATTCTCTTTAACAAAAAAAATGCTTCTCACAGTATAGCAGCCTTATCGCCAAGTCCCCGAAATGTTCTTCTAATCCATATGCATATAATATAGTCTGACATGAAGAAGAAGAATATAGTTCAAGCTCCGGGTGCAGAGGTAACTTATAGCATTGCAAGGATAATTGCGGTAGATTGTGAGACCAGAATTTGTAGAAAGGGGGAAAAAAACCTTTAAAAGTAAACCATATTTTGAATTTCTATTTATTAGTTTATTTTCTAAATTTCTTTATCTTTAACTATTCAACTAAATTTTATAAAACTTATAAATATATTTTCCTCACCTCCATACACTGTAACTCTTAAATCAGGAAATGGACTGAAAATAACAAACAAAATAAAAATGAAAGCACAAACATCGGGTATCACAAATAAGTACCTGCACAGATCTCAAATGCTAAAATTTTTTGACTTTGAAATAAATAACAAAGTTAGAGTTATTGTTATATACAATGCATTTTTTTTGTCTAACCTTATTTCGCACTTCATGATGATGATGTTTCCATAATTCAGCTGCAGTCGTCTAACACACGTGTAGTCGCCTACAGAGTCGGCGTAGAAGTCAACCGTATGGTTGTTGTCCAGAAGCTGTATTCTCACTATATAAGACTGCGTAAGGTTGTAGTGGAAGCAGGAATTTGGGAAAGCAGTAAAGTCCATAGCTCTGAAAAAGAAAATGTAAACGAATCAATTATTAAATGAGAGACATTCTTATTACTTCATTAGGCAATAAACATCTAAAGGCATTTGACAATTGATACACGTGTAAAACAAATGCCATCTCATTCATGTTTAACAAGTGTAATCTATGATATAGTAAGCAAATATTATCAATTATTTATGAAATACAATTGTACATGACATTTATTATTAAATAATCAGAAAAAAGTAAACTGTGGAGATTAGGATTTGAACGGTAGACAGTATACCAAAGTTTATTGGAAGTAACGGTAAGCACTACCGGCGGGTAAAGCTCAGTGGTTAAAGTGTTTGCTCGGCAAGCCAAAGATCGAGGGTTTGATCGCCGACTGAAATAAAAAAACGATTTCTGAGCTCTTAAAATAGCTTGGTGTGATTTTGAGTCCTCACCCGTAATATGCCAATCATAGTCTATTAATCAAAATTGGTGGTAGACGTAAGTAGTTCTGTGAAGATCACCCAGTAATAGTGAATTCTTGTAATTATAAGGGTGATACGTGAATGTCGGGCTGTAGTCTATGACGTTAGCGGATCAACATTCCACATGCAGCAGCCTGCTATATATAGCATGGTTAGTGTCATAGAATTCCACAGATGAGACTTCATTACATAAAATAATAATCCCATCTATATGGAATTAAGTAATGACACATATGTGCTAAATATTAATTTATGTTAAATTATTTTTAATTTATAAGTATTTATATTAATAAATAGCTTTTGTATCATGCGATTAGATTAGCTCGATTTATTTACTCCTAAATGGGGATGCTCAACGCAATGGTTTTCAAGTGTGATGGTATGTCTTACAAGATATAGCAATTTCTTATCAGAAGCATGTCATCTTGGAATATTTCTCTGTCATGACACAAGTACGTGGTGAGAACGTCTTTGGGTGGAATCTCCTTGAACTTGTCCATGATCTCGTTGATATTCTTCAATGGAACAACTTGGATATAAAATGTGTCACTTTCATCTGAAATCAACGAAAAGAAAATCTATGATTCAATTATTTGTGACACATATTTCATTAATTAAAAGAAGCAAAATGAAAAATGGTTGTGGGAATTGCTAATGAAAACATACCATTTTGATTTTACTAAGTATTTGTTTATTTACCTCGTTTTTACATGGATCACGTTGAGTATGGCCTCTATTTAGGAGAGTTTTTTTGACTCACTCGTAGTTTTCCTTAATTCATCACTGTTAAGGGACAATTCCATGTAAAAACAGGGTTAATAAATAAATATTAATTATTTAAAATGGATCTCAAAGTGAATGCGGAAAACATTGAAAAAACCATTTCGATTCTATTTATATTCTTAAACTTCTCTATTAATACCATTTAAAATATTCAATTTTACTTTTAGTATTTTTAAATAATATTATGGACTGCATTTACCCTCCTCGAACCTATAATTCACAAATGACCTTAAAGTCTTCTCTTCTCGTTCTTTCATTGAAGATATGCACAATCGCTAATTAAAGATAGGCACCAGCACACATAGTCCCTTTTTTTTCACATCATTTACTTCTTTTTCCTATGGTATTGGTTGCCTACAGTGTAGACGTAGACACTACTGTGATATAGAGTCTGTGGACTCTATACCTCATAGATTTGACCAGTGTTATTGTATATATTTTTAGTCACACTTTCTTATGTACATTTTTTCTCATTTTAGAGTATTACCGCATTTTTTCTACGATTTTATTTTATAGCGATTTTTATAAATTTTACTGTTTTTATTTTGGAAGTTCTGTGAGATAAACAAACAATGGAGTAATTATTTTTTACATTGATTGAAAATGTATAATAAATATTTATATGTTTATTAATATTTCAAATAAAATAGATTGATTTTGTTATTTAACCTATTAAAACGTATTTTCAAGTGAAAAACTTGAAAGCAAAACCGCGGTCTTTATGTGTGAACTATACTACTTATCGTGATTCAAATTAAAAAAATCTTCTAAGTGTTTGTCTCATAATATATTTATTTATTCATTGTTCCTCGTGCTGACTATTCATTCAATTACTCCGCATTACCAATTTGAATAATTGACACAAAGCTTTACAGCAGTTATGAAGTATAATAAAAAATCTTATGGTTTTAATATTTCCAAGAATTTGAATAATGAATAATGAAATAATATCTGTGGCAGAGTTCGTCTTATCAATTGTACCAATTTCGTTATCAATGTCTTGTCTATTAATGTTTGCCTTGTATTACCCATAGATGTCGTTAGAACCGCCGTCACCAGAGGTCGCTTCAATAACTATCGCATCTCTCCGTGTATGCGTGAGCAGACTTTATATATGCAAACGACCATATGGAACAGATCTCTTCTCTCTCGACCGCCTTTGTAACCAGATCAATCACTTAGCCGCCCGCCGGAGACGCCACTGTGTTACGTGCCCGATATATGACCGACCAAGCTACAACTACTTACTAGTAATCTTTCATCATTATAAAGTCACTTAGAGAACTTTCCAATAAATAAAATCACTCGTTAATCAATTTATCTTAAATCTTTCGTAAATATTCTGATAATCATTCATTTTCGAAATGTCCGTGTATTTCCATTGAGCCCTTCCAAACACGCATAACAGTTCCTTCCCAGCAATCCAACATGACTACATACGAGTATATGCCATTCATCTGACGATCTTATCAATATTATTTTAAAAGAATAATACATACCTAACGATAGTTCTATGTTATCGTGACGGGTTGTAAGTGTATTAGGATTGATACTGGTACACCTTTCGCAATCAGAAACATAAACGATATTGTTTTCTATTGTAAAATTTCCCTTGCATATGTAGACTTCATCATAATTAGGGCAATATTTAGGAACAAGAATGCTCCTATCAACGGTGGAAAAGGACACGATTGATTCTTCATAGAAATTTCTTATATCCCTCTGAACAGTTGGTACGCTGAAATTAAATAATTTAACGTAAAAAATCATTGGCAATAATAGCGGAAATAAAGCTTTGTTACCTTTAATATTTTTATCTCTATACAACGTTGAAAAAACCTTCAGTAATTTTAACACATATATTTATATTTTGTCTTCGCGTTTTTATATCCCCACTGTTCGCGTTATTAAATTCATATCCTTACTCCTAAGTCCGGCAGGTATAGCTCAGTGGTTAAAGCGTTTGATTGGGAAGCCGAAGGTCGCGGGTTCGATCCTCGACGGAGATTTAAAAAAAAAACTAATTCTGAGCACTTAAAACCCCCGGTTAGAGTGAATTTGATCGCTCACCTGTAAAATGCCTATTAATCAAAATTGGTGGTAGACGAAATTCGTTTCGTGAAGACCACCCATTCATAGTAAATTCTTGTAATAATTAGGATGATGCGTGAATGTCATGATGTAGTCTATGACGTTGGCTCGTCAACACTCCACAGGCAGCTCTTAACCATATGTACTCGTAACAATATAATCTACAGATGAGACTTCAGCATCACTATCACCATCTGTGGGTACTTTTCTATATGTGTCTACATAAAAAAGTATTTTTTCCTATAACCTTTTATTTTATCCTCAAACAATTACGCGAGTGAAGTGCAGGGATCCGAAGGCGATCATCTTTAGTAGTAGAGAGTAATGAAGACTCCACACTTACTTCTACAAACAAATTCGTGGAGCTTA
This sequence comes from Glossosoma conforme, assembly GCA_022606575.1. Taxonomy (NCBI): domain Eukaryota; kingdom Metazoa; phylum Arthropoda; class Insecta; order Trichoptera; family Glossosomatidae; genus Glossosoma; species Glossosoma conforme. The sequence goes on along the minus strand of JAGTXR010000581.1, from coordinate 3,008 downwards.
CACCTGAACTGAGCTTCTTCGCGTGGAATATATAATATCCTCGTATATCTAAAGTTCGGCGATCGAATGTGTTTGTTTACAGTAAAATGGAAAGATATGTTACTGAGGTTGTATTAATAAAAGCTCTTACAGTGGTTGGCAATGAGGAAAGCTGACTGTGGACTCCTCAAATATCCCAGCTAGTACATTACAGACGTACCGGAACTCTCCCAGATGGTTGGGGTCCAGTTTCAGTTTGTTGTGCGGGTTAACAGTGATCATGAAGGATTCGACTGCGAAAAAAATATTTTCGTCATCATCTACATTCTACATCATCATCAGATTCCACTCCTTCCAGCAGTGCGACAGTGATTTTTTGAACACATCTAAATTGTACCTTGGTTACACAAGCTTTGCCTCTTCAAGTCAACAGGTATTTGTTCTTATGTAGACCGCTCGGTGCAGACACATCTTAAAACAAAGTATGGACAATGACAGCTAACAGAACAAAACATTAATATCTTACATTCCAGGTTAAAAAGTTGGTATGAACTGGTTTGCACGTGAAAGCCTTCACTTAGATATAATCTGGGCTGGTGACCTGGAATAAAAAAATATTTTATAAAATATTTAATTAACGAGTTAATGTCAGGTATCTTTGAAAAGAGTGAAAACATCATCATCATAATCATCAGTCTAAATTCACTCTATAGATCGGAGCATATGTGCATCATAAACTGTCATAACAAAACAATTAATGAATTGTTATTTATTATAACAGTGATTATTATTGATGTTATAAAATAAACTTTATAAATATAGATTTCTTAACAAATTTGTCGGCCTGATTCCGAATTGTCGCTTTTGGGTTGAGCCGTGTGTGGCAAATTACTTTTGACCATTATTTTGAACGAAGTTTTTGGGCTCATTTTCGTCACAAAATTTAAAATTACCCTGCAATGGTAGGTACAATTTAAGTCAGAAGAACATAGTACTCAACCTTAAAGCCACAATTCCTTACTGTTTTATTATTACACGAGCAGGATAAATTTAGTTTTTTTTGGCTGCTTTCACTATCACAGGTGTCACGTTACATATGATGGGTTTTCAGGACAAGTGCTTTCATAGAATACTGAAATGACCATGCTTGACTTTATGAAAACAGACAAGGCAGTCATCCTACAGTCAAGCTCTCGTCCCGTCCTATCACTCTGGGAAGCAGAGTTGATATGGTATGAGATATACATAAAAAAAGCAGATAAGGAATGATGATAATGCTGATGATTAAATAATCAAACGCTTCCCACCAAACTTTTTGTAGACTTGATTCATATGGGATCGACATTCCACATAATTGCGTACTATAGCTCCTGAATATTCAGACACCATATTACCGGTAGAATTTTCAATTATTTTACCAGCGCAATCATCATTTCTGAAATGATAGAAATCATGAAATTATGATTATGTACTCGCACTCCGCAAAAAATACCAGGAAATTTAAATGTAAATTTTGCGGCTAAGCGATACGAATTAATATTTTTATGTTGGCAATACTGTCACTGACATCTGTGCCAAATTAAATGTAAAATATTTGAAATCATAAGAACAGTTTCAGAAATAATAAAAAATGAAAAAAACCCTTTTACCGGCTTAAAATGGACGGGTATCTCAAACACAAATGAATATTTTGACGCATAATTTGTGCTCAGATGTGCTAGTAGTGACACTGGCGCCAAAATAAAAATAATAATTCGAATCGCTCAGCTCGCGAAACAATAAATATAAAAAAACGGTATTTTTCGCTGACAGTATTATTAAAGTATTTTTTTAAATTATTTTGAAATGATTCAGTCCTCTGCGCCGGCATAAAATAATATTTCCAGAAAGTTTCGTATTGATCGGATGAATGGTGCAGATATGCATGAAGGACAAAAGAACGGCACTAATTCCTGTTTTACCGTTTGCGTTTTTTGAAAAAACAAAGTATCCTATCCTCTGCGTCGGCATAAAAGTAATATTTCTTTAAATCGATCAGATTAATGGTTGAGAAATGCATGAAAGACAAACATTCATTGGGTTTTATATATCAAGATAAAGTATTACTCTATTCGACAGTCCTTCACTTTCAGCTCGTGTTTTCCCAGCATTGCTTCACCCGTACATTTGTAGGTATGAAAGACATGATAAGCTTTCAGACCCACCGTACCCTCTGGTACGATATACAGTTCGAATAACCGCACATTATTGCGATTCAGGGCAGCAGAGTCTCTGAAACAGAACATTATATGACAGATGACAGAACTAATTGCTTTTTGGTCGACTGATGCTATTCCTGTCATGTTGAGGAATGCTCCTCTAGACTTAAAGATGTAGTAACATGCAGTTTTATACTGTACATTTCAGATCAGACAAATTGTACTCCAGCCGAGCGCATTTTAAGCCCGTAGTCTTGAACCACTGCCCTTATGGCTGCATGGCAATGCGTTGATCATTTTCAAACAAAGTCGTACTAGTACAACAACTTTGGTTTATTTTAGAATAAACTCTTTAAGGGTTGAACCACACCTTAAGGACAAAACAAATTATTCAGGCCTCGGGAGCGGCATGCTGATTATCATTGAAAACGCTGATTGTTGAACACTTTAAATACTACTCTGGTAGCACATCCACAATCTATGCAAACTCACAGGATCTTACCCTGTAGGAACCATTTATGTTACCATATGTATCTCAGGGTATCAAGATGTTCTGGGACAAGGCAAAAGACTACCTGAGCGTACAGAGCTATGAAAAGATAATTGCTTTACAGCGGAAATGGTAAAAATAACCGCCGGCTGGATTAATTTAGCACGTGACACGATGCTACAAAAGAGAGATCAATATAATTAATTTTATTTTGTTTCAAGCCTTAGCTAGCGCCTTCTTCTAGAATCTAGATCTTAGAGCATAATTTATAGGACTATATTCATATTATACACACATCTCAAACAATTAATTTTTAAATTTCACATGCAAAATAACATCAG
>JAGTXR010000580.1:0-14562 GCA_022606575.1 Glossosoma conforme | reverse complement strand
TGCAGTCTCCTAAACAGAGGTGATACTCAACGTGATCCATATAAAAACAAGGTAAGTAAATAAATATGTATTATAATATTTATTGTCCTCGTATCTAACTCAAAACAACGTTTAGGTAGCATTATTTTCAAAATGTATCCAAGATTTAAAACTGATGTAAAGCCTGACAATCTATAATTGGAAATCTGAAACTTTTCCGATACGTATTTTTTTTAGTAGTTTTGCATTTTTTAAATTGAAAAATGCAATTTTCTTTCTAGTGGTGAAGAAAGTTAATTAACGTTTTTTTCTTACTTACTTTAAATCATTTTTCTCGTCAATAGAGTTTCTGTAAGTTTTTTTTAATTACTCATACTACCTGCAGATTTTTATAAATTTATAAATTAATTTACCCCCAGATACTAGATGTGGAAGACAGACTCAGCATAAGAGCTGCAACTCATTTCCTCGAACATTTATTGGAAATATTGCATGATTTATGTGTTTTTGCGTATAACATTGATATTTTTTAAAATTTATAGTATTTCACATGTTTGCCTTAAGCAACTAATAGATTGTACTTTTTTTCAGTGATAACTATTACAACTTTTTTCAAATTATATTTACATAAATCTGAGCGTATATGTTTGAAGTGTAAATTGCTAAGTGAAATAAAGGGTCCGCCAAATAACTTTTTTTTTTGAAAATGCTATAAAAAAAAACCACTATATATTTTCTCAAATTTATTTTTTTATTTGAAAGTACAATCCTTCCGGTTAATAAAGGAAAATAATTTCATTCAAATAGCTGCCTCGGCTGGCCATGCAGTAGCCTACACGATCGGTCCAATTTTTAAGCACATTATCGATTGTGTGCAGCTGTATTTCACCAATGGCTTCACGAATATTGTACTTTAAGGCGTCAATTGACTCTGGCTTGTTGGCGTAACACTTATCTTTGACGGCACCCTACAAATAATAGTCCAACGGTGTCAAATCGCAGCTCCGAGGTGGCCAAACAACATCAGCTTTGCGGCTGATAATGCGATCTTCAAAAATAGGGCGCAAAACATCGAGTGTAGCTTTGGCTGTGTGGCACGTAGCGCCGTCTTGTTGAAACCAAATGTTGCCGATATCTTCCTCTTCAATTTTTGTGAACAAAAATTCGTTCAACATGGCCCGATAACGATCGCCATCGACTGTAACGGCCACTCCTTGCTCATTTTCGAAGAAAAATGGCCCAATTATGCCTCTGGACCAAAATCCGCACCAAACAGTGACTCGTTTTGAGTGCAACGTCTTTTCAATGTATGCGTGCGGGTTTTTTGTGCCCCGAATGCGACAATTTTGCTTGTTTACATACCCGCTAAGATCAAAATGACCTTCATCTGAAAAGATGATTTTTTTGGCAAAATCGGCATCTTTTGTAAGTCGATCGCAGGCCCACTTAGCGAAGCGAAAACGCATTGGATGGTCAGTTGGCTTCAACTCCTGAACCAATTGGACTTTGTATGGCGTCATATCAAGGTTTTTATGCAAAATTCGTCTCAATGATATCTCCGAAATGTTCAATTGTTGAGAACGACGGTGAATTGATATTGATGGCGCTTCACGCACACTTTCTGCCACAGCAGCAATAATCTCGGGTGTACGCACTGTTTTTGGCTTTTCACGCTTTGGTTTATTGATGAGGATGCCAGTTTCTTTCACTTTTTTCACAAGATAACGAACATACGGAGCTGATGGTGATTCTCTTCTTCCAAAATCCGTACGCAATTTTCGCACACATTCTGCAACATTACCATGATTTTCAAAGTAATGTCGCAATATTTCCCAGCGTTGTTCAAGCGTGTGCACAACCATATTCGTTTAGAAGAAGAATAAAACTAATAATTTGTCAAATCAGACACGAGCTAAGTGTTACCATTCACGAAATAAGCACTAGTTGAAAAAAAAAACGTTAGATGGCGGACCGTTTAGTTCATGTTAAATTTTACAAATGAATTAAAAATGCAGCTTAGTGAGATACGGATCTACAAATGTAACCACACAACATCATACACGAAGAAATGTTTAAAAAAATTTACTTTATTCAGCGAATAAATTAAAATATTTTTCCAACTAACCAAGCTCAAAAATAACACTATAAATTTTCTAAGAGTAATTTTTAGTTATTAGTATTTTCGTCTTTTATCCTGAAATTTGATGAAAATTTCTATAAGTTATGATATATGTATGAGTATTTTTAAGAATGCGATAACTTGTGCAATATTACCGTTTACAGAGAAAAAAAATCTTACCATGCCCGAGTTTGTTAAGTATATTTTATCATAGATTTATGTCTTCATTCAGTAATTCTTTGTTTTTTTCTGTTTTTCAGGCAATATGCTTAGTCCTAGAATGCAGCGTGCTGTTCGAGTGAACGACACCCAGCTGATGAGTTTAGCTGAGAGGGCGCAGAATGACCACTCAAAGGTAAACTTAATATTTGACATCATTATAATGATGAAATATTTCGGCTCTTCACGTTCTATTCGTGACTGTCAATCCACGGGCTAGAAACTACTACAAATTTATTTTCTTGTAAATAGGAAGCTGATTAATTTTTTCTAGAAGTGGTGGAATATGAGATGGTGTTTAAACAATTACATTAAGGTTATCAACTTACAATACTTGGTGAAACTGCATAATTATAATTTTATAATTAATTTCAATTAAAAAAGTAATAAATTAAAAATATTTAATTTTGATTCACAATTTATTTTAACAATATTACCATTATTAGACCGTTTCAATAATATTATTGAAGATGGTCTTCAGGAAGGCCGAAACATGTAATCGTTAAAATAAATTGTGAATCAAAACTAAATATTTTTAATTTATTAATTTTTTAATTCAAATTAATTCTAAAATAAATAAGTTTAAGCAATTGACCATGAAAAATATATTGCATGCCGATTTTGATCCTCACTTTTTCTAAGGTGCCTATTTTCCTCCTTTTTCGTAATTTTTTTGCCCACTTTAGGTATAATTTCCCGTCAAAAAACTTATTTCAGATATAAGGTATGTAGTTATCTAATAAAGTTTTGTTAAATTATAGTCGGTTGACGTGCTTTTTCCCAAAAAATAATGCAAACACGAATATTAAGATTTTCTCTAACATTGTACTTCAAGAGCCATTCTATTAGAAGGATGATTTGACCTGGTAATTTGATGTATTACGTCCCCAATTAAAATATTTACGTTTTATAACTGCATTACTAAACATTAATGTTGACTGAATGAAAACAATGCGTATCCTGATAAAAAAAACAGTATTAAAGAGCCCATCATAAGTCAGCTTTCGCGCGTCGTAGAATTCTAGTATTGACATGTTCCGATGCGAGTCGCTATCATTTCCCGTGGTTTTAATTCACATAAAACTTTTTACAATTATTTGGAAATCATTCACACAAAATGAGGGAATTATCTTTTTTCGTACATTGCACCAAAATTTTTTTTCCATTAAAGTTGTAAGAAATACTGTTGAAGAGGAACAAAGCTTATAAGCCAAGTACAAAAACAAAAACATGAAACATGATTATAAAAACAAAGAAAAAAGGTTTTCTGTAATAAATGATGTTGCTTACATAATATATACTTAATAAATATAATATAGAGATAGAACAGTGTTGTATTGACCGAATAAACATTAAGTTATCAAAAGCTCATTTTGGCCTTCATACAAAATTTTATATTAAAACTTTAACATCAAGTCGCTATCAGAAATCGTTATCCGATAGCAATAAAAAAATTATGTGAGTTATTAGGATCAAATCCCATAATAATAGAGGGTGAGCCGATTTCATTTCGAAAAACAAATCCCATACAAAGCCTGGGACACCCTATTGTACATGTATCTCAAGCTTAAATAAAGATTTACAAAAACAAAAACAAAAACAAAAACAACGGGGCGGATACCCTTAACAGATTATGATGAAGCTTACATGAGTTATTGTGTGCATGCCCGCAATAGTTTCCAATGTTTCAAAAGTAAAAGTAAGCAACATTACTTCAATACACATAATGCAATTCAATGAATGGCGGATTCACAAAGCAAATTGTTCATATAATATCAGTAATTTATAACTTTTGAACTCATAATAATTCATCTGAAATGTTTATCACATGGTAAAACTTATTAAACAGTTTACGGTGAATTGGGCACGGGTAATTGTCCGTGAATCGACAGTGGGCAGGAACAAGAAGGTGACCCATGTCACAAAGAGTGTCATAGCAGACAGAATAACTGACCTTCCAACAGCATTGATATATTTATTTTTCACGAACAGCAGAAAAATGAGATTTACAAGTATTTTACTTACCAAGAAAAAGTTTTGATCATCATCTCCATATCCACTCCCCTAATGGTCGTCACGAACTGCCGCCATAAAACTCTCTCAGCTGCCATAGTTCTCGTCTCAACCCGAGTCAGCTCCGCCTCTCGAAACTTTGCCGAATACGTTCTATGTATAGTTCCCGACAGCCTTCTAGGGTAGCGTGAGCCAAGGGCTTGCCGAAGTACATACCCAAGCCAGATCCTCGTTCCTTTCTTGACTGACTGTAGTATGGAAGACACCTACAGTATTCTACACAGGCTTCTATTTGCAAGAAATAGTCTGTTTTGGTTTTAGCTGAGATTTTAATTTTTCAGAGATTCATATCCGTAAAGATGAATGCAAACGCTACAGGTGTTGTACTCGCACTTTAAAAGATATTTGCAAAATAATACGCATCAAATTAAAGACGCCTCAGAATTTCCAAGGTGGAAAGTGACTTCTTTCCGCAGACCACCGCGTGTTCTGTGACGTGTACACCGAGATATATGTAGCTCTTAATCCTCTCATTAGTCTGACCTGCGCTGGTGAGTGCTCGATATTCATCTCAACGGGCGTCGTCGCTAAGTAATAAGCTCTTTCCATTGATTCGAATACCTCATCGCAGAATTACGGTGCACTGTGAGCAAAAGATACCGGTCAATTTGTAATTCGTAATCATTTCCTAAAATACTCGATATATTTCATTCCGCTATCACCGAATTTGCTTGATTCAACACCATGTGACTTCTGCCTATTCGCTTAACTCAAGATACCACTCCGTGGACACCGTTTTGAATCGAAAGATGAGATACTATAAAAAAACGAAGAAACCACTTTCAGCTGTTTACAAATGGACGGGTATCTTAAACACAAATAAATAATTCGACGTGTAATTTGGCACAGATGTCAGTGACAGCTATGGTTACATAAAAATCAAAAGATTAATTCAAATCGCTTTGCCGCAAAATTTAATTTCAAATTTCCAAAAATTGAAAGTTATTTCATTTTACCATTAAAATATTGTGATTTTTCCATATATTTTGTTGCGAATTAAACGGGTGGGTACATCCTAAGCATTTTTTTAATCCCACCTGTTGCAACGCGGTCACCATAGAAGCGTCTGCACCACTCTCTTTGATTAGTGCAGACGGCGACGTTCAGAATGGGATACGAGCTGTGTGGTCGACGATTGTCTTGGATGACGAGAATCAGATATTTGGGACCATAATTATATCTTGATCTTCTTCGTAGTATCAATCCGGTTGATTGGTTTGCAGCAACAGAATCTTGCATCTCGATCTCCATTCCTCTCGGTCCTACGCAACCCTTTTCAGCTCAGCATAAGCGCCACAATTCATGTCCTCGAATACTTGCTGCAAATACTCCCGTCTAGGGCGTCCTCTACAGTTTCTACCCTCAACCATCCCCTCCACAATATCGTGAAGAAGACCAACGTGGCGCATGATGTGACCAATCCATCGGGCTCGCCTCTCTGAGATGGTTCTTATTAGGTGCCTATCTTCCTTGATTATCCTGAGAAACTCATTGTTCGTGACGTGGTCTCTCCAGGAAATTCCGAGTATTCTTCTGTATGACCGCATCTCGAAAGCCTCTAGTATTTTTTTATCACTTTCAGATAACCACCATGTCTTACAGCCGTACATCAAGATGCTCCAAACAAATGTTTTGGCAAGTTGCTTGCGGAGCCTTAAATTAATATTCTTTGACTCAAGAATTTTTGCTTTTTTTTTAAAGGTAGCCTTGCTTGATGTATGCGACTGTTGACTTCTCTTTTTATTCTGCCATCCCAGGTGATACATATATAATATCTTGATACAATCCACTTATCCCAACAGTCCCAGGGTATCAGTTGCTGCTGTTATAATCAAATCAAGTCATCGCAATGTGTTGTTTTAACAAAATTAAAATTATGTTTTAATTATATAAAAAGTTATATTTATTAAAATATATCATACGACATTAAAAACATTTTCAAAATATAATTTAAAATATGTTTAAGCATTAAATCAATTTGCCGGCGGGCATATCTCAGTTCTTAAAGCGTTTGTTCGGCAAGCCAAATGTTTTTAAAATTCAAATTCTACATTTTTTCCATTATAAACATTACAAAAAAATATTTTATTGCGTTTCTAAGTCAAAACGTAAGTGTTCGTATATCACATTTACAAAAAAAAAGATCCATAAGCATTGACATATTTAGTGTCAATGACCTCACACTCAGTACAATTGTCGGGATACGCAGCGTCAATAGTTAGGAATTGTGACAACAATAAATATGTCATAAGTATATCATGGTTGACACGCAAATAACACGGCATTATTGTCAGAAAATCAAACATCTAACATTTCGTATCCGTCCATATCAGCACTAAATCCGAAGCAATATTGCACCAAACATGTCAATATCTTCACTCAAGATGGTTTCAACCACTGTTCACTGCGATTCTTTCGTCTTAAACAGATCCAGGGTTGAACGATGGACCTCTCAGGTCAGACTTCAGGCTTCATGAGAAGATCCTGTGAAGTCGCGATGACATCGACTTTGAAAGATGTTGACAGCGTCCGTCTGCTGACAATCCTCCTAATGGTCATCCAAGAGGGATTGAACGCAGAGGTCGCTGCCAAGAAGCTCTGCAAGTCATCAGCCGATGTATCTGGATGAAGACCTTTGGCGTGAAGAAACGCCATCTTCACTCCAGAAACCTTCTTTGAAGATTGGCAAACTACCCCGGAAAGCTTGCTCGGGAGAGGAAGAAGACATCCACAGAGAAATTATTCTGGTCATGGGACGGCGAGACAGGAATGGTGACAACTTCAGCGAAGGTAGCCGGATTTTTTTTGCACGCTCGAGACAAGCGCCTTCTGCGGGAAGACGGGAGACTTGTTGGGTTGATTGGAGAGTCCACACCAACGGATGTCGGTGTATTCTCCTTTTCGCATCCAACAGTCTTTAGGAGCCGCTCCAGCAGCAATTGGTGTTCGTTTAAGCACCGATGTATTTGCGCGATGTCGCAACCACAACTGGGAGCCATCCTGTAGGTAGGATAACAAGACAATTCCGCTCGATTCGAGTGTCGAGCGACAAATGTGGGTTTGATTCCAACGGACATAACAATACTTTTTTAATCGAATTTCGGAGTTCTATAATACCCTCGGTTGGTGTGAATTTGATCCCTCACCCGTAAAATGCCTATTCATCGAAATTAATGGTAGACGAAAGTCGTCCAATGAAAACTACCCATTTATAGTGAATTTCTGTAATAATAAGGATGATGCGTGAATACCAGATTGTAGTCTATGATATTGGCGGATCAATACTCTACATGAAGCGCTTAGCCATATGCAGAATGGTAAACGTTATAGAACTCCTGGCGTCTTCTTCCCGACTTAGACTCTACGGGAAGAAGATGCCATATGCGTAAAAATGCTTATATGAAATGAAATATCATAAATGTAGATGGTTGACGTAAATCATCCCGCGAATACGTAATTAATTAAACGCGAATCACATGGTAGACGTACGTCATCCCATACACAGTGAGTACCCGTGAAATGTATGATACGTGATTGCTGCACTCTTGTCTAGAGAAAACGGTGCTCGTTTTACATAGCCTCCTTCGAGAATCCTCAACTTTAAAAAATACACAGAAAATTCTCAAATATGAAATCAAGTATTTGTAGTATGTGTTTGAATGAAAATAAAATGTTTTAAGTTAAAATATATTCTTAAAAGAGAATCAATGATGAATTGTATGAAACTCATTCTCATATCAGATCGCGATACTGTCATGTGCGAGTCTGATGTCGATTCAAACAAAGAATGGATAAAATTCAAAGAAGAACAGATCACCTAATAAAGTCTTAACGCTACCATGAAAAGGGTCACATATTTAACAATTGAGTGAATATGAATATTGTATGAATTTTGCAACAGTATCATGTTGTTCGAAATCGTTCGTGTATAAAAGATGCCTTGTCTACGGGAAGAAAGTTCTACCATGACCTTTACTGAGATTGACATTCCTTGAATATTAATTATTATTTATCCGGTATGGTCTAGTGCAGGGGTGGCGAACCTTTTTGAGACTGAGTGTCAATTTTTTTTTTTTTTCAAAAAAATAATATGTCGCGTGCCACATGCCATGGAAATAAACATGCATCGAATGTTTTTGAAACTTCAGCTTTTTAATAAAACCAAAAATTAATACGTTGAGGAAAATAATTTAGTACTTATTAATGGCGAACTAAGAAAATAAATAAGATTAAAAAAAAAGACTTGAAAAAAATTGTGAACCTCAAAACTCATTAGTGAGATTTTTGTTGTTGGATGCTAGATGCCAAATATTTTATATCGGGTTCATAGCTGGTAGATTTTAATAAAATACAAGCAGTAGTACTTTCGTCTGTTAGTCTACTTCTTATGTCTGATTTAATAAAGTTCATCGAAGAAAATAATGATTCACAGGAATACGTCGACGAAAAAATTGTTAATATGCCCATTGCTATTTTTTTAAGACAAGAAAAAGTTTCCGGGATGGATTGCCAAGTTGTAAGTACTTCATTTTCGGCATTCCTCTGGACTGGTCCAACGTATCGATCTCGCTCAATTTCTTCCACAACAATTCTTAAGTCTTTAAATTTTTGTGTCCATATCGAACTCGACTGAAAATCTACCAATTCCATTTCAAAATCATCTAATTACATGTATTCAAACATTGTTAAGTTTAATTGTTTATACTTATATGTGTCCGGATGGCTAGTAAATTATGTAGTTTCTTCAAGTTGTCGAAACTGAACAAACCTTCTTGAAAATTGTTCTATTGTTCCGTCTAAAGCATTTTCAAATGATTCTATTAATTTTCCTACGTCTGGCTTTTCATGGATTTCCAAATCCATCATGTATTTTTTAGGTTGGGAAAGTACTTACAATTTCCGGTCATTCTATCACGCTTAAATATTTGTAACTTAGCTTCAAATGCTTATATATTATCATACATAACAGTAATTATTTTGCCACGGCCTTGTAATTTTATATTTAGACCATTCAAATGGGAGCAAAAATCAGTAAAGAACATCAACTCGAAATCCACTCAACATCTGATAATTCTTCATACTGAATTATTTTCTGGTTACTTAATAATATATCAATTTCATCAAAGCAATCGACGAAACGCTGAAGTACTTTGCCGCAACTAAGCCAACGAACGTTATTATACATCGTTAATCCATTATACATAGAATTGACCTCATTTAATAATGATTCAAATTTTCTTTTGCATAAAGGATCCGCAGCAATATAATTGACTATCTTAGTCACAAGTGTCATCACATCTTCAAAAGATTTAAGACCACCCTTTGCACACAGGGCTTCCTGGTGTATTATACAATAAAATGCTTACAGTGGATGGCCAACTAACTTTGTAAATAAATTGACGAATCCTCCTATCTGGCCAATCATACTGGGTGCACCATCTGTACTTACTGAAACGATTTTCGACAAATTTATTTCTGCTTTAGAAAGAGCCCCTACAACTGCTTTGCAAACATCTGTGCCTTTAGTAGTTTCTGGTAAAGATACCAAACTTATTAATTCTTCCATTATTTTATTGCCAACAAAATATCGAACAAAAATAGCTAATCGAGCCGAGAGAGTGACATCAGTGCTTTCATCAAGACAAATAGAAATCCAATCACATAATTTTATATCTGTTTTTTGTTGATATGTTACATTTTTACCCATCTTCAAGATTCTGTCTTTTATTGTATTTCGAGCGATAGGCAATTCTTTTTATTCGTTCGAATATTTTTCTTTATTTCCAAAATCCTCAAAAAAGAAATGGTGCGCATTCTAAAAATGCATTCTTGATGTAGTCTCCATCGCTGAATGGTTTTCCATTTTTGGCAATTATTTTGGCTATTTTAAAGCTAGCAGCAACCTAATTGGAATTACTATTAACAAACTCATTTAAAGCACTCGATTGTAGATTTTTGTTTTTGATTGCTCTTAAAATATATTCTTTTTGTTGATCTCTGCTTTTGCCAAGAAGTTCCTTATGAATTGTTTCATAGTGTCTTTTTACAGATGATGTTCTAGATACCACTGACACAGAACATATAACGCATATTGCTTTGTCACTTCTTTCAATTACACCGTACATTTCAGTCCACCAATTATGAAATTGTCTGCCAAAATTTTTACTGCTGGCTTCATCAAGTTTTTGTTTCTTATATGGTACAGCCATCTTTGTGGGTGCCAATAAACAGTTTGTTTCTGTATTAATTAGATTGTTTTTATAGCACAAATTGATGACAAAACTGTCCGATCAGGTAAAGAGTTATTCTGTCACTGACACATCAAATCGTCGAATTTAAATTTTTGATAAATCATATTCATCCACAAGAGTAGCAATTACACACCTAAACCACACGAGAGCTGATGATCTAATGCGCATCGAGAGCGCGCAGTGTGACGTATGTCGTGACCCTTCGTGAACATTTCGGAACGGCTCGTGCCGAAAAAAAAAATACACCTCAAGGAACTAGCACCGCGCGGGAAGCATTGAACAATATGATTTATTTATGCATGAATGTCGTCATATCCTGAAATTATTTATGAACGAAGAAAATACACGTCGCTATTTAAATATTTTTTTAATACTATTTCTGTAACTTTTTTTATTTTTTCTAATATACTTTTATTTTTTCTCCTCATTCGCGTGCCACGCAAAATCGTCTCGCGTGCCACCTGTGGCACGCGTGCCATAGGTTCGCCAGCCCTGGTCTAGTGGCTAGGATACCTGGCTCTCACCCAGGAGGCTCGAGTTCAATTCCCGGTACCGGAACCAAAAATAAAATATGTCGACCAAGAACTGGCAGCTTCCAAAGTTCCTTCCTTAATGCCACCGGTAAGCTATGGAATGCTCTTCCAGCGTCTGTGTTTCCTCCTTCCTACAATGGATCCTTCCTTCTGGATCTCTTCAAGAAACAGATAAATATACACTTGCAATCTCCCCAACCCACACACAAATACGAACACAACACACGTTTCCCGCATGCAGCGTCCAGCCTCCCTGGCTGAGCGTCATAGAGTGCACTGGTCTTGACCGGGTGTGCTCTCCTGCATGCGTTCACATAAAAAAGAGAGCCTTTATTAAAAAATCGCATCCGTTGAAGAAGTATAGATTTGCGCGGATATTTAAGAGGGACAAATTACATTTATGTCATAACGTATAAATGGCTCTTTATGTGAAATGTTTATTTTTTCACATTCGTGTTTGTGATAATATTTATTGTTTCCAATTAATCAATTGGAATCAATAAATATTGCCAGACAACTATCGTTTTACATATAAAAATTATAAAAAATAACTATGGTTTAATTTAGAAACGATCACGTAAATTATCACGAATTTTAATCGCGAAAAGATTATAAAAAACAATGTCTTGCTGAAAATATAAGATCTTCTTAATGCATTGTCCATAAATATTCAGTGTTAAGAACAGTGAGGGCTCGTGGGTGTGATATTTGAGGGTGTTGTTGGTAGATTAAAAACAGTGAGGGCTCGTGGGTGTGATGTTTGAGGGTGTTGTTGGTAGATTAAAACAGTGAGGGCTCGTGGGTGTGATGTTTGAGGGTGTTGTTGGTAGATTAAAAACAGTGAGGGCTCGTGGGTGTGATGTTTGAGGGTGTTGTTGGTAGATTAAAAACAGTGAGGGCTCGTGGGTGTGATGTTTGAGGGTGTTGTTGGTAGATTAAAAACAGTGAGGGCTCGTGGGTGTGATGTTTGAGGGTGTTGTTGGTAGATTAAAAACAGTGAGGGCTCGTGGGTGTGATGTTTGAGGGTGTTGTTGGTAGATTAAAAACAGTGAGGGCTCGTGGGTGTGATGTTTGAGGGTGTTGTTGGTAGATTAAAAACAGTGAGGGCTCGTGGGTGTGATGTTTGAGGGTGTTGTTGGTAGATTAAAAACAGTGAGGGCTCGTGGGTGTGATGTTTGAGGGTGTTGTTGGTAGATTAAAAACAGTGAGGGCTCGTGGGTGTGATGTTTGAGGGTGTTGTTGGTAGATTAAAAACAGTGAGGGCTCGTGGGTGTGATGTTTGAGGGTGTTGTTGGTAGATTAAAAACAGTGAGGGCTCGTGGGTGTGATGTTCGAGGGTGTTGTTGGTAGATTAAAAACAGTGAGGGCTCGTGGGTGTGATGTTCGAGGGTGTTGTTGGTAGATTAAAAACAGTGAGGGCTCGTGGGTGTGATGTTTAGTTTGAGGGTGTTGTTGGTAGATTAAAAACAGTGAGGGCTCGTGGGTGTGATGTTTGAGGGTGTTGTTGGTAGATTAAAAACAGTGAGGGCTCGTGGGTGTGATGTTTGAGGGTGTTGTTGGTAGATTAAAAACAGTGAGGGCTCGTGGGTGTGATGTTTGAGGGTGTTGTTGGTAGATTAAAAACAGTGAGGGCTCGTGGGTGTGATGTTTGAGGGTGTTGTTGGTAGATTAAAAACAGTGAGGGCTCGTGGGTGTGATGTTCGAGGGTGTTGTTGGTAGATTAAAAACAGTGAGGGCTCGTGGGTGTGATGTTCGAGGGTGTTGTTGGTAGATTAAAAACAGTGAGGGCTCGTGGGTGTGATGTTTGAGGGTGTTGTTGGTAGATTAAAAACAGTGAGGGCTCGTGGGTGTGATGTTTGAGGGTGTTGTTGGTAGATTAAAAACAGTGAGGGCTCGTGGGTGTGATGTTTGAGGGTGTTGTTGGTAGATTAAAAACAGTGAGGGCTCGTGGGTGTGATGTTTGAGGGTGTTGTTGGTAGATTAAAACAGTGAGGGCTCGTGGGTGTGATGTTCGAGGGTGTTGTTGGTAGATTAAAAACAGTGAGGGCTCGTGGGTGTGATGTTTGAGGGTGTTGTTGGTAGATTAAAAACAGTGAGGGCTCGTGGGTGTGATGTTTGAGGGTGTTGTTGGTGGGCTCGTGGGTGTGATATTTGAGGGTGTTGTTGGTAGATTAAAAACAGTGAGGGCTCGTGGGTGTGATATTTGAGGGTGTTGTTGGTAGATTAAAAATAAGTACATGAAAATTTTACTCATATTTTATTTGAAATATCAAAAATAATGACAATTAAAAGAATTCTTATATCAAAGTCATAATAAATCAACCCATTAATCAAATGACGCTGCTCCGAGCTGCAGCACCACATTGACTAAACGGTGAAACCCCCTCCATACGTCACTCCTTCCACGTATCACTGACCACTGCCGTCTGCAGTTCACACAATACAGCAATGCATTGGAGGAGCGACCAGCAACATACATATAGATTAATGGAGATGACACGATAAATGTGTGCTCATTAATTAGATTAATATTTTTATTGAGTCTACAACGATTAATTTCTAATATTTCTAAGGTATCTAATTTTTTCCTTTATTGGCAACATGTAAAATTTCAAAATTATTTTTCATATCAAAAGTATGATTCTCTTCCCACAAATATTTTCCAAACGTAGATTAGGGTGTCCCAGGTTACATAATAAATTTAATTGCTATCGGACAATGTTTCCTGATAGCGACTTGTTGTTGAAGTTTTTATATAAAATTTTGTATGAAGGCGAAAAGGAGCTTTTGAGAACTCAATGTTATGTATTTATCATGTAAATAACAGTATCCATTAAATGAAATCTTAAATTACACTTTTTATAATCAGGGTTCACCTGTCTTTGTTTAAGTACGTAGCTTAGTAGCTTTGTTCCTCTTCAACAGTATTTCATAAAACTTTAATGGAATACTGTTTCATGACGAATGTATCGCATCAATTTAACACATAATTTTAAACTGTTCTTTGTGCTTGCACCTATGCTTAAGTATGTCAAAATCAAGCGCATTCTTTAACCATAAAGTATGACACTCCATGAGAGAACTGTTAAAGATTTTAAATCGATTGAACAAAAACTTGCATTCAGTTGCAACAAAGACCTTGTTTGAAATTCTTACTGGAGAGAGAAGGTTTTGGAAGGAGAAGAAGAATTGCTCTCACCACATATCATTATAGAATTCTAAATTCTGCTCTATACTTTTATCTCCACCAAAAAATATTACTGAAAGCTCTATTAATTCTCGATAGTCATTTCGAGCACATTTTTAATCGATTCAATTCAGTGAAATTCTAGCAATTTGTCAATCCCGAAACATTCAGACTTGCCAGCTTCTCTATGTGGCTCTGCAT
>JAGTXR010000579.1:0-13787 GCA_022606575.1 Glossosoma conforme | reverse complement strand
GCTTTGAAGTTAAAATAATTAAATCAGTGACTAATATGTCAGTGTAGTTTGTATTATATTTTTATCTTCTAGGACCAGGCAAATAAAGTATATATTTAAAGAGTGTATTAATAATATTATATATGTATACACAAATAGGAGAGAAGAAGTAGAGGGTTTTGCTCTTTCATAGACGCTATGATGCTCAACTGGAATGGCTGGATTAAGAGAAGCATGTTTAGTAGTTATAAATGTATTGCAATTAAAAATATTTTTTTGCTTTTTAATCTTTTAAAAAAAAAAATAGTTTTATTGAAAAAAACTCAGATAAAAAAGCAATCCATAAAGTGTCAATGTGAAAACTACAGAATCTTTTGTACATTTTTTAAAAATTATATGTTAAAATAAAAATAATAACAGTATCAGTCAATGTTATTTCACTGCTGCGCATAGCCTTCTCGATCTGCTTGCTGCATGCTGCTTCTATTTTTCTTAATGTCTTTTATCCTTATTTTCAACTGACACATACTTTGCCGGTTCTTAGGCTTTTCGAGACTCGCTGTAGTATACTAACTTAGACTGAGGTCTATTTGACATCTAACTGATGTACCTAGAATCACGGGAAGGCCTTCAGCCACTCTCTAACAAGTAGCTTTTTGCGTGCGTCCAGTAACGGGTCCCCATCTGGGTCTCCAAAAACAGTACGGGTCAGGGAGGGTTTTCACCAAGCGGGGTTCTTAGGCTATACTCTAACATCTTACTTTCGCATACACCGTCGTCTCTACCAGATGTTTCGGCTCATTTTCACTCAAACTTTAAATGATAATAACAAATATTACATTTTTTCAAAACCTTTGTATAGTATCTCTCTTGCGTGCTTATAAAAAAGGCCACGTCGTATCATTAGTTTTATCTCTAATGATATAATACGTGCCTAGGTGTTGCGCCACACTATGCAAATATGGTTGGTCAATATATCCTATTTAAATAGATCTCCGAGTGATAAGGAATATTTCGCCACTTGTTCATATTAATAGTGCACGGTTGTGCGGCGCACGTACCACGTCTTCTTACCAAACAAAACATAGTATATTACGAAAAATTTAAATTAATTAAAATTGATCTAATTAAAGCACCCGTTCTTACGTGGTAACATCAATAATTACACAAAAGATAATAGTAAAAACATTATATAAAAAGTAAGTACTGTAGATTAACATTAATTAACAAAGCACTTAATATTATACTTTTATTTGAGAATTTTTTTACTTTGTGAATGAATTCAATTTTCCAGTTATTTTTATTTTACAGGAAATGAAATTATATTTTTACATAACCAGTGATAGAAATAAGTAGAATGATTTTAAAAGTTATCACTGAACTAATAAATGAAATAATACAAATGTATTACAATAATTTATTATTTTATTGCTTAATATGAGAAACCAGCATTGTACAAATTTTATAACTAATTTAATTTAATACAATAAAAAAAAATATATGCTAATTCTTAATTTATATATTTTTTATTTAAGTGTCGAAAACCTTCTACAGGTCAAGAGTTAATATTGAAAAAAACAGTAAAGTAAATGACATAAGAGGTGAGTGTTTTTACATGATTTTATAAAATTAGCTATTTTCATCTACCAGTGACTGGTATATATTTATTTAAAAGTGAGATTAATTTAAATAACCTAAATTTCACATAATTACTTACTTTTATTTGATTGAACATAAATTTGGATTACATATAAATATCAAATAACAATGCATTGTTATGATGAGATTGAGAAATCTGATAGTAAAAACGTATGACGATCAATGGAGTATATGTACTTGTATAATGAATATACTAGTAGTATCTAGTATAGGCTAGTTTGATTGTCTTATTGAGTACACTAATGTAAGATGGAATGTATTTAAAAAAATTATTGTTAGTGTGTTTTTTTAAAATTGCAAGATGTTTGTATATTATCATTTAGCTGGCGGGTATAGCTCAATGGTCAGAGCGTTTGCTTTGCATGACAAAGGTCTTGGGTTCGATCCCTGACGGAGATTTAAAAAAAAGTATTTTTGTTGATTTCTGAGCTTTAAAATATTAGTGGGTGTGAATTTGATCCCTCACCCATAAAATGCCAGCAAAAGCCTATTAATTAATTGGTGGTAAACGAAAGTCGTCCCGTGAAGACCACCCATTCATAGTAAATTCTTGTAATAATAAGGATGATGGGCTGTAGTCTATGACGTTGGCGTATCACAACTCTACATGCAGCGCTTAGCCATTATGCAGCATGGTAAGTGTCATAGAATTCCACAGATGTGACTACAGAATTACTATCACCATCTGTCGCTAGTCTCCTGTATGCGTTTACATAAAAAAAATCTGTAGTGAAGTAAGATAAATTACATATATTAAATACATTATTATAAAGTATGTTTTTCGTAGATTTTTTATTGTCTAATTATTAAATGTGTTATATTATTATGCCTTTTATTACATACTAGCTGACCCAGCAGACTTCGTACTGCCTCAATCAATAAATAAAAGACCTAAACTTCTGTATAAAATAATCTTAAAACAAACAAAACGAATCCGTGTTTAAAAAAAAGCATTTTATATATTTCTGAGCTGTTATATTTCTGAATGTTGGCCAAGAAGTTCTTAGAATCATTTCCAATCCCAGAAACAAAAGATCGTAAAGGATCTGGTGGTGGGACCAACTGTGGCAATTTCACTTTGCCTCCAGCACAACATAATCCAGTAGATTCACCAGTGTATTTTAACGCCTTACAATATTTACAAATTATTTTCATTTCCCCAATTGTTACCGATTTGTCGGCACAATAATCAATTGCCGGATCATAGTGAAATGCAGCTCGTTCAAGAATCTCAGGAGCACTGGGTCTGCGGATTCACTCAATTTCATTATGTCGTGCTTGCTGTTGTTGTGTTTGATGTGCACGAACTCGTTGCATTCTAAACCTATCTACTTCATTGTCACTCACTAAATAACGCAATTCTGACATAGCAATACGACTATTTTCTTGATCTGTCTCTCTCTGGTCATCAGTGCGGTTAGCATGTGAGGTAGCTCTTCACACATTTGATTGACTGCGATGACCTAAGTCAGATCGTCTTCTCCTCGGCATTGTAAATTGTAATTAATCAAAGTGAGAAAATTTCTCGCTCACTTAGCAGTAAAGTGTCACTATCACAAAATATCAAAAACAAAGAGCACATTACTTGGAATGTCACTATCACAAAGGATCACCAAAGTAAAGAAAGTTCTCGCGCACTCATAGATATCGTAACACAATATGTATCGTAATACTTTTTCCGTGTTCTGAAGTGCGACAGGATGGATTGACATATTAGTTGGTTGTCAAATCTAATGTCAAATATTATGGTTGCGTTCAGAAATTTAATTTGTGACAAAACTTAATATTTATTCTTCTTCTTTATCCTAGCCATTTCCCATCATCTGGGGTCGGCTCTCCTTGTGCACGTTCGCCATGTCAGTCTGTCCTGCGTTGCATTCTCAGATCCTTGTTTACAGTTGCAGTCCAGGTTGCCTGCGGTCATCCAGGTCTTCTTCTCAGCATGGGTATGTTGAGGGCTCTCTTCACCATGTGGTCCTCATCTCTCCGTGTCACATGCCCATACCATCTTAGGCGGTTTTCCTTTATCTTTTAAGGTATAGCCACCCGAAATGAACTCCTCATTTCGAACTCTGTCTACTCTAGTCACACCGCCCGCCCACCTCAGCATCTTCATCTCTGCCACATGAATCCTATCCAAGTCACGTTTCAGCGGGGTCCAACACCCGATCCGTATAGCATAGCTGGCCTTACAGCAGTTTTGTAGATTTTACCTTTGATCCTAACTGGAACCTTGCTGTCACACAAAACCCCAGAGAGAGACCTCCATTTCAGCCATCCTGTGTTTATTCTATGCTCCACCTCAGATTCAGTTTTGGCATCTAAGGATATCACAGAGCCGAGATATTTAAAAGTATCAACCTCTTTTACGGGTGTGTTCTGTGATCTGTGACTAATGATCTATTACATTTTGTGACTATACAATTTGGTCGCATTCGCGATATTATCACTTTTGTTGAGTTTCGAACACGACATTAGATCCTCCAACGCGCACGCGAAGACTATTTTGTATAGATATTATTGAATTTGAACTTTGTGCAGCGGTAATAAATTGCAAATTGACTTTGAAGTTAGGTTAACACACCTACATTTCTTAGTCAACAGTGAGTGATTATATTTTAATATGAACTTTATTGAATAGCAATAAAGTTCAAATTGACTCTACATTTTATTTAGAAAACGTTTATATGGGAAAAGAAATGGGCTGTTTTAGGGTTTTCCCGGAAATTATTCAATTTTTTTCTCACCTTTTATACCTTCCTTAGACCTTCACGAACATTTCAAGACCAAGGTAAGATAAATCCGTTCAGCCGTTCTCGAGTTATATAGATATAAAGATATATAGATATAGATAGATATTTAGATAATACGTACCGAGAAACTGTGTCAAGTGCGCGGTAAGCACTCTGCGCACACAACGTTATTCAGTCACAAAGCGCGACGCACAAATTGAATTGTGTGTATCAAAGTTGATTTTGTGTGCGGATCGTAAATAGTGATATTTTAAAACGTCTCAATTATTTATTTATTTATATACAGAATAGAAATTCCATTTTTTTTTTAAATATTTAGAAACATAGAGTATACATAAATATACAATAAATAGAGAAAATAATAAAAGATAAAAATAACACAAAAGAATAAGAAGATGACACGTGTCAAAGATCACAGAGATCAAGTAGAGTCAACAATTAAGTGTCATGTCAACCGCGCGGTAAATATTATACACACTTCGCGTTCTCATAATAACACGCGGTGCGTGTAGTGAATAAAGCATATGAAAGATGATATTGTGTATAGATCTTTTAATATGTTAACGCGTATCATGTCAACTGCGCGGTAAATAATATGTACACACTTCGCGTTCTCATAATAACACGCGGTGCGTGAAATGAATAAAGCATATGAAAGATGATATTGTGTATAGATCTTGTTTATAAGGGACTTTTATATGGGAAAAAGAAAAGGGCTGTTTTAAGGGTTTTCCCGGCAATTATTCAAATTTTTGTCACCTTTTAGACCTTCCTTAGACCTCCACAAATATTTCAAGACCAAGATAAGATAAATCCGTTCAGCCGTTCTCGAGTTTTAGCCAAACTAACGAACAGCAATTGATTTTTATATATATAGATTATTGCTTTTTTTCGTTACAGAACCTAGATCAAATAGTGCTGGAGGAATTCCTGAAAAGCGATCAGTGAATATTGTCAGTAAGATAAAAAACTGTAGTACAAATGCTACGAGAATTCAAAATGACTTGAGTAATGTTTTCCAACATCACATTTATCATGATCAGCATGAAATGCTTAAGGTAAGTAAAACTCTCAGTATAGACAAAAGACTCCTGTATAAAAGGGATAGATCAATTTTTTGACAACATACAATTTTTTCTATTGTGCGAATAAACTCAAAAAACCTTATTACCTAATTTCAAACTCTTTATCAACGTTTTTTGCTTTTCGTCTTTTGCATCTAGTCTCCTCCAGCTATTCATTAGTACATATAGAGCAGCGGTCGGGGAACTTTTTAACCACTACCCCAAAATATTTTGCGTAAGTCAATATTACCCCAAAATATTTTTGCGTAATTGATATTACCCCAAAATATTTTGCGTAAGTCAATATTACCCCAAAATATTTTTGCGTAAGTCGATATTACCCCTTCCCCCCATTTAGAAAAGAGGACAATCAATGTATATTTAAATAAACATTATTTATTGAGTTAATTTACACTGAAAATAACAAAAAAGCTACATGAAAATAGTATGTATTATATGTATATAGTATTTTATGAAATAGCAAACAAGAAAAAATTCCTTTTTACCCCAAAAAAATATTTTTACCCCATTTGGGGTAATTTACCCCGGTTCCCCGACCGCTGATATAGAGTATATAGTTAGAGGTCTATGATCTGTGACATGTGTAATTATATTGTTCTTCAAATGCTCAGATTATACTATTGTTATTTTTCCTTGTGATTTGCGAAATGCTGAATCTTTGTGCTTCACTCACACTGTTTATTACAGAAGATCTCACATTTTTAAAACATCTCTTACGAATTACACAGATACTTAAATATTTTGTTTATTATGTTTCTTTTCGTACTTTTATGTTTTATATATATTTTTATACCTATTATGCCATGATGTTTATCTTGTAGTATATAATATGTAAGAGTATATTGTCTTCTTGAAACTAATTAATGATAAATAAATAAATATATCGATAACCAGCTGACGTGAGAACGGTATGATCACCATTTATTTGAACACTTTTTTTTATAGTAGCATATATAAGAAGAATAATGCCAAGTTAACATTTCAAATGCATTCGCTTAACAATTATTTTATTTATTTTATTTTATTTTATTAACGGCCTAGGCCAATACATACGGTTTTAAAATAGAAAATACAATTATACGACATTGATAACATAACCCAGGTTTTGCAGCATATTTGAACGTTTTTATCACTATTCTGGGAAATTTTATGATATGGCAGACGCTCCTGAAGATTGGAATCAGTAAATATTAAATTTTCATAAAAGAGTCTGAATTTTTTTTTAATTTGTTTTTATAATATCCTGGTTCATGTCAGTTTGGTGCTAGTGAGTACACATCCGCTCTCTGAGCTGTGCTTATGTCGACATTGACAGTCATATTGGCCCACGTGGTACATTCAAGGAATTCCGTAAACGGTTTGGCCTTTCCGTTGACGACACACTTGCCCAAACGACTTAAATCGTCAGTATTATCTAATAAACTATTCTTCTTTACGTCACCGACATCGATACATTCATTTCAGTATCAACAGCCTGTATCATTTCATGTTATAATGAACACATGAAATAGACCACAAAATAATTTTGACCATATTATTGGTTTAATACATGCATTTAGGACACTGCATACTTTTTGTCATTTATATCATTGTTTAGTATCGTGCTTCTTTGCGATGTCTAGTTCCAAAAGAAGACTTTTTTAAAAGTCTTATTTATAAGGTCTTTTTATGTTCTTATAAATGTTGTCTTGTACGTTTTTTATCAAACAGCCCTAAGATTATTTTTTGACATCAACTTCTTGGCAATATGCCGTAAGTATGAAAAATAAATTTTAGTGCGTCTTGCGTTCCACAGCATTCTTAACATTATTTCCATCCTGCATTATAAATAATTAATATTTATCCATGACTTTTTCAAATGCAAATTAAAATTATTTTAGATTTTTCCTTATAACATATTTATCATTTCAGATAATGTCTGATTTGGTGCTGAAGAGAAACATCAATGAAATATTTTTCGAGCTTTCTATTCGTGTCTCTAAAGCTCTTCATTCAGATGGATTCTGTGTTCTTCTGCCGATGAAAGGAGATCTTAAAAGTTTGGTTCCATACACAACCTTCAAAGAAGTAAGTTTTATTTATCACAAATACAAAAGGTGTCATTACAAATTATAAATTAAAAATCTCTTCTTTGAAAAAAAAACATTAATTTAATTATTCTTATTTTTAGCCTCAGGAGAGCTCTGAGGTTCCTTTATGGAAGAGTCGTGCTGTGCAGGCAGTTCGTCACCATGTCTGCAGTACAGGATCTGCTGTGAGGATGACTAATGGGGTCAGACATCCTCGCTTTGCAGACGTTTTCCCAGAGGATGTGAGTAACAAGATACAAGACAATACTTACATATTTTTATTTTTTATTGATGATTAAGATGACTAAAGTGTCCCTTAATATTGGCCTTACCTGACAAACAAACGCATCATTAAAAATGTGAAGTGCACGTTTAAGAGTTTATATTCATTTATAAGTGATAAATTTTATGTCCATGACTCAAGCACAATTAGTTATAAAAGTATCGAATCTGAATGACTCTTAACTTAGCCGACAAAAGAAATCGAGTGTACTCATATATATGCAGAGACGTGCAGACACTAGTTCATTCTTTAATCGTTAATTTACGAAGTATATATGTATAAAATAATTTTCCATAAATATTAATGGATTCGACTTGATGATAAAAATTAATAATGTTTTTTTTTTTTAAAATAAATTCCATATTTACATACAATCATATTACTTCTGACATGTTTCGATTGAGTCAATAGGTTTATAACGAAGCTCCAAAGAAATTTTGTTTTGCGTATAAAGCTTTGTCGACACCTTGCTTCTTGGTTGTAGGGATTTGTAGGCCACGCCATGTGGCACATTTTGATCAACGCCGATGGCTCCGTGGCTGGACTTCTAGAGTTGTGGAGGAGGAAGGGCAAGTTGGCCTTCTCGGCGAAGGACGAGGAGTTGACGCAGAGGTACCTGGTGTGGGGCAGCAGCGGTATCCACCTCACTGGACTCTTCCTGGAGCAAAAGAGCCTTAACGAGTTCCTCATGACTGTCGTCAAGTTAGTACATCTAACTCGATAACGATATTACTTTTAAATTTAGAAAGCGTATCTAAAATATGTAATCGAAGAGTTGTTTTCAAAAATATTTGCAAAAGCATACATTGTAATGCCAAATACCTATACATCCTCCGATATTAAATAAGACCTACTTCATAGATCATCCCAAATAACAGTATTTTTTTAGGAACTATACATGTTCTGTACCCTTCAAAGTTTCGGGTACAGAACTGTCTTTTATTTTCATACGCCTTTTATTCTAAAACATTAAAATAAAGCCCTTAGACGATGCAAATGGAAGGACTGTAAGAATGGTTGTGAAATAATGAAAGAAATTACAATATACTAAATATTGCCGAAAGTGTTTGTTTTTTTATATTGTACTAGCTGACCCGGTGAACTTTGTTTCACCCGAAAGGCAATAAATGAGCAGATTTTGGATTTTATTAAGTTGAATTTTTCGGTACATATCTATATATATAAAAATCAATTGCTGTTCGTTAGTCTGGCTAAAACTCGAGAACGGCTGAACGGATTTATCTTATCTTGGTCTTGAAATGTTCGTGGAGGTCTAAGGAAGGTTTAAAAGGTGAGAAAAATTATAATAATTGCCGGGAAAACCCTAAAAACAGCCCTTTTCTTTTTCCCATATAAAAGTCCCATATAAACAAGATCTATACACAATATCATCTTTCATATGCTGTATTCATTTCACGCACCGCGTGTTATTATGATAACGCGAAGTGTGTACATAATATTTACCGCGCAGTTGACATGACCGCGTTAACATATTAAAAGATCTATACACAATATCATCTTTCATATGCTTTATTCATTTCACGCACCGCGTGTTATTATGAGAACGCGAAGTGTGTATAATATTTACCGCGCGGTTGACATGACGCGCTTTGTGAACGAATAACGTTGCGTGCGCATAGTGTTTACCGCGCACTTGACACAGCTTATCGGTACGTATTATCTATATATTTATCTTTATCTATATATCAATATTATTTCTATTCAATATAGTTCATATTAAATTATAATCACTCACTGTTGTCTAAGAAATGTAGGTGTGTTCCTAACTTCGAAGAGTCAATTTGCAATTTATTACCGCTTTGGTGATCTGTAGTATATGGCAACATCATCGGTTGGTACCTCTGCGAAATGGAACCGCAAAGCGAACGAGTGAACTGTCAACAGTGACGCGGTTATTTTTGTTGTTGTTGATATTTTGTAATAGTGACACTTTACTGCTAAGTGAGCAAGAATTTTTCTCACTTTGATTAATTACGATGCCGAGGAGAAGACGACCTGACTTAGGTCGTCGCAGTCAATCAAATGTGCAAAGAGCTACCTCACGTGCTAACCTCACTGATGACCAGAGAGAGACAGATCAAGAAAATAGTCGATGAAGTACATATGTAAATATGTTAACAAAGGTAGCGATATGGCTGTCTTCGCTGTAACCAATGCAAATGATGAAATATCACAGTACCAGATGGGTCGCAATGTAAGTAGCAACGATGCAATTTGTCGTATCTTTTCATTTGCGATCCATGAAAGACACCCTACAGTAGTCCATTTGGCAGTCCATTTAGAAAATGGTCAACGAGTTTATTTTAATGAATCGAACGCGGCAGACAGAGCGGCACGTCCACCGTCGACAACATTAACAAGTTTCTTCACAGTCTGTCAAACTGATGATTTTGCTCGCACTTTACTGTATGCTGACATGCCACGCTATTACACATGGAATGCATCATCGAAATCATTTCAGCGTCGAAAACAAGGAACACCAGTTGAAGGACATCCAAATGTATTTGCTTCAGACGCTCTGGGTCGCATCAACACAGTACATCCAAATAACGATTAATGTTATTATTTGCGGTTGTTGTTGGTGAATGTTCGTGGTCCAACATCGTTTAAACAACTGAGAACAATTAATGGACAGCTGTGTGTGACTTACCGTGAGGCATGTTAACTATTACATTTACTTGAGAACGATTCGCACTGGGATGATACGTTCTAGGATTCCGTAATATCTTCATCGCCGCATTAAATTCGTACATTGTTTGCGATTATCATATCGACATGTTTTCCCTCGAATCCAAAAGATTTGTGGGTTAAGTACAGAGATGACATGTCTGAGGATGTTTTGCATCGTGTGCGCCGTCAAACTTTGAATCCTACACTACAAATGACTGCAGAAATTTACAATGAGACATTGATCATGATAGAAGATATGTGTTTATTGATGGAAAATAAAGTATTGTCGTGTTTGGGAATGACAGCACCAAATGGTCATATGCACGATGCATTAAACCACGAGTTGCAAAGAGAACAACAGTACGACATTGAAGCATTGGCCGAAACAGTTCGTACAAACGTTCCACTAAATTCCACCAATTAAATCAACAACAAAGAATTGCGTACAGCACTTTTATAGAAGCTGTGAATAGTGGATCTGATGGAATTTATTTCGTTGATGCTCCCGGAGGAACCGGAAAAACGTTCTTAATTTCATTGCTTTTGGCGAGGATTAGATCGCGAAATGATGTTGCTCTAGCGTTGGCTTCATCTGGAATAGCTGCGACTCTGCTAGAAGGCCGGCGAACTGCACATTCTGCCTTGAAATTACCATTAAACATGAATATCACCGAAACACCAATTTGCAACATCGCCAAAAATAGCGCAATGGCCAAGATCCTACAGGTATGCAAATTGATTGTTTAGGATGAATGTACAATGGCCCATAAAAGGTCACTAGAGGCACTGGACAGAACGTTGAAAGATCTTCGTGACAACCAAAATATTTTTGGTGGGGCCATGATTCTGTTGTCAGGTGATTTTCGTCAGACTCTTCCAGTTATTCCCCGATCAACTGTTGCTGATGAACTAAATGCATGCCTAAAATCATCGAATTTGTGGCAGTATGTAAAGACACTCCAATTAACAACTAACATGCCAGTATTTTTGCAACAAGATGAAACTGCAAATGTGTTTGAGAAGCAATTGTTAGACATTGGAAATAATAAAGTTGTAGTGGACACCTTGACCGGATTCATCACATTACCCACAGATTTCTGTCACATCACAAACTCAAAAGAGGAGCTTGTGATGGCTCGGCATGTTTTCCCAGATATAGCGCAAAAGTTTAATAACCACAATTAGCTGGGTGAACGAGCAATATTGGCGGCGAAAAATAAAGATGTCGAGGATCTCAATGCGACCATTCAGAATTTTCTTCCAGGACAGTTGGTTTCCTTTAAATCAGTCGACACCGTTATGAACCAGGATGACGTAGTCAACAATCCCACGGAGTTTTTAAATTCACTGGAATTGTCTGGATTACCACCTCACAATTTGCAGTTAAAAGTAGGATCAGTTGTCATCATGCTGCGTAACATTAATTAAACTCGACTGTGCAATGGAACAAGACTGGTTGTGAAAAAGCTAATGAATAACGTCATTGAGGCAACAATCATAAAAGGAAAATACAAAGGAGAGGATGTCTTGATCCCGCGGATACCGATGATTCCAACGGATTTATCATTCGATTTAAACGCTTACAATTTCCAGGACGTATGGCCTTTGCGATGACCATAAATAAATCGCAAGGACAGTCGTTAGAAGTTTGCAGAATCAACTTGGAGTTTCGCTGTATCGCGCATGGACAATTATACCGTCTTTTTTGTTTATTTACGCACCACAAAACAAAACAAAAAATAAAGTTTCTAAGAAAGCTTTAAATTGATTAACAGACTGTATCATAACAGTGTGTGTCTGTCAATATCAAATTTAAGCCTTATAAATAGCCAGTCTTTCAGGAAAACTCTGTTTTTGTAAGTAAGCAACATGATATGTCAAAAATAATAATAAAACTTCATGCTTCATTCAAAAAATCCTTTTTTATTATATACGGATTCGTTTTGTTTGTTTTAAGACTATTAAATACAATTGCTTAGGTGTTTTATTTATCGATTGAGGCAGTACGAAGTCTGCCGGGTCAAATAGTGATATCATATATTTGGTCAGGTTGAATTCTATTGCAGTAATCGACGAAACTTCAGCAAGTAGTTGTCAGCATTTCGACGAATAATCAAACGATATGGGTAATAATTCGGCGAGCTAACCTTCTTGGTAGTTTCTTCACCTGAAATTAAGACAATAGATTTGCTATTTTGTATGTAAAGCTAACATCCATATTTGTAGCATAATTATAAAGGGGTGAAGATAAATGAAATTAAATCGTTTGCCGGTTATTTATCAAATTTTCTCTAAACAAACATCTTAATCTTTAAGTCTGTTATTTTCCTGGTAATAAGCAGTGTTATTGGTCTTTTATTGGAAATCTAATGCAAAATCAAGCACTGTAAAATGTATGTCATGACGGAATGAAAACTATGATATTGATTATATATATATTGATTTCTCACCATTCAATGGATTTTTCATTTTGTAAGTTGAATTTTTCGGCACATATGATATCATATATTTGGTCTGGTTGAATTATATTGCAGTAATCGACGAAACTTCAGCTCTAAAGCAAAACCAAGCACTGTAAAATGTATGTCATGATAGAATCAAAACAATGATATTGATTATATATATATTGATTACTCACCATTCAATGGATTTTTCATTTTTTAAGTTGAATTTTTCGGCATATATGATATCATATATTTGGTCTGGTTGAATTATATTGCAGTAATCGACGAAACTTCAGCAAGTAGTTGTCAGCATTTCGACGAATAATCAAACGATATGCGTAATAATTCGGCGAGCTAACCTTCTTGGTAGTTTCTTCACCTGAAATTAAGACAATAGATTTGCTATTTTGTATGTAAAGCTAACATCCATATTTGTAGCATAATTATAAAGGGGTGAAGATAAATGATTTTAAATCGTTTGCCGGTTATTTGTCCAATTTTCGCTAAGCAAACATCTTAATGAATTTTTTAATTTTTATTAGAATATTATTTTATTATTTCAATATTCTAATCTACTTTTATAGATCATTGACTATATTACAATATTATTATTACTTAAATATACATACACTATACATAATATGTATAGTGTATGTATATTTAAGTAATAAACATCTTAATCTTTAATTCTGTTATTTTCCTGGTAATAAGCAGTGTAATTGGTCTTTTATTGGAAATCTAAAGCAAAATCCAGCACTGTAAAATGTTTGTCATGACGGAATCAAAACTATGATATTGATTATATATATATATTGATTTCTCAC
>JAGTXR010000578.1:0-14934 GCA_022606575.1 Glossosoma conforme | reverse complement strand
AAACATTTGTTGGATATAGGAAATGGAAAAATGGCTATCAAGGAATCTGCACAATGCATCACATTGCCAGAAATTTTCTGTAATATTACCGCTACCATAGATGAATTGATTCGCAAAGTAACTCCAAATATTACACAGAATCATAAAAATCATTAATGGCTCAGTGCACGTGCTATATTAGCAGCCAAAAACAAGGATGTCAATGCAATAAATTTCAGCATACTAAATGAAATACCAGGAGAAGCAGCAACGCATACGTCCATTGATACTATAATGAATCAAGACCAAGTCGTCAATTATCCAACGGAATTCTTGTATTCACTTGATTTTCCAGGGATGCCGCAAAAATGGTAAACAATATTATTGAAGCTACAATTCTAAATGGAAATTTAAAGGAAAAATATACTGTTGCCATGCATTCTATTGATTCCGACAGATATGACATTTGAATTCAAAAGTCTGCAGTTTCCAGTTCTAGTCATATTTGCAATGACCATCAATAAAGCACAATGACAGTCGTTACAAGTGTGTGGACTAAATTTGGAAAATCCAGACTTCTCACATGGGCAACTGTATGTGGCCTGCTCATGCGTTGGAAAGCCTTCTGGTTTAATTTTGTACGCTCAAAAAACATTGTGTATCCAAAAGCACTCCAATAAATAAAAATACATACAGCCAATTTACACACTGTCGAATTTAGGTAAGAAAAACATAACCTAAGCAATCACTGGTGGCATTGCAACTAGAGCATCCAGCTCAAGCATACTCGATGCCAAGTACCCGGGTACTCGAGCCATTTTCAAATACTAGATACTCGTGTAATTTTTGGTTGAGTAACCGGTCTTATTTTTTTTAAAATATATTCATTCTTTTATCATTTTTCATACATTCATAGTTTTTCATGTAAAATGACTGTAATTTACAAATTATATTTTATTATGTAAAATACTCAATCGAGTATACTCAAGTAGCTGTTTAAAAAAAGGTTGATACTCAGATAGTGGAATTGACCCTAGTATTTGGATGCCCTAATTGCAAAGCATGCCGGGTACACGCTAATTATTAATAAAAATACTTAGTATTATAGGATATATTTTAAAAAAGACCCTAGAATAAAAGATGGCTATTCAAAGGCCCTTTTATTTTCTGTGCAGATGAGCATTGAGCTAATCACCTGATTCTTTTAGCACAAAAGTGTCTCGGATACTAACAGCTGCTTTCATCTTTCTAAATTCCTTAGTTTTTGTCGTTGAAGGCCATTGAGAACTATAAATGGCATGTAAATTTATGAAAACTCTAGAATTAGTTAACTTAACAATAAAGGCAAGTATTAAAAAAAAATTACTTTAATTGAATAAACATTTCTTCTAATACTTTTGCTGCTATAGAGGTTTTTAGAAAAATGCTACATTTGTAATTAATGTAAATGCCGATCGTCGTTAGCAACCTTCGCCGATTTCAAAACAACGATATATCGTCGTTGTAGCAGTCAAAGGGTTAAGCATTCTTCCTTCCAATACTACTGATTCTCTATTTGTACAGAAATGTTTATTAAAAATATTAATTTATATACACTTATTTTTATGCACCTTTAACATAATTGAAAAACAAACAAAAATGTTAATAAAAACAAAATTAGTTGCACTGTCATCTATATACTGAAAGCTTGTACTAGTGCTGAATTTAAATATACATTAAAAAAAAGCTAAATCATAGGGCCTCATAATTCTTGGATCCTTCAGCTGAGATGGATTATTTATATTTTGTTACTTGATATTCAAATAGTTGTAGTAAACAGTTAAACAATTGTTTTTCTGTAAGATCCAAGGCAGGACCTTCATTGGATGACCTGCCAACTAATGACTATTTACATTTGTCAATTGTTACTTTATGATCCTCATTTTAATGTATAACTTTCACATTTAAAAATGAAAGAGCCTATGACCACACTACATATAAATCCAACCCAGGCATGCATACAAATAATACATCTTTCTGTCACTAGATGGTTTCACACATAAAGTGTGCTACTAGTCAGTGAGCCATCAATCATAATATTCTAAAAGCAACAATAAAACTATCATACCACTGCTAAAAAAAAACACTACATAAATACTTGTTTTACATCACAGTCAACTGTGAGGCAGAAAATTCAAATAGTGTAAAAATACAATAAAGTATTTAGTAAATACATAATATTACATTATATTTTATCGAAAACAGAATTCGTTTTTCTAACTTATTTTGAAATAGTTAGGTTTTCCTAAAAATCCAAAATATTTTTTTTACTAGAAATACTGTTTTTAATCTCTCAAAATTTTGAACTTTATTATTCTTAATATGCGGCATGATAATCAGGCTATTTCCAATATAAAATCTACATTTTCAAAGTATAAAACTGGTGAATTAAAAATAAAAATCAATTTTTTGAATTTTACTGTTACTCACACGTAAAGTTTTTTTTTTCATACAGAGTGGCGCGTGGCAGACGTATAGATGTACTGTATATATAACATAAAAAAAATATTTAAAACCATGCTATCAGACTACGAAATAAGAGTCTAACATATTTTTTGGTTATGTTCAGAATAACACAAAAAATACTTGTTGATGAAAATATGTATTTATTCTTGGACGAGTTGACTATCTAACGCAATTGGCAAGTGAAAATAGATATGTCTATGTCGAGAGGCAATAACAACTTGTCAGAGAATGACTACTAATGTTGTGAAGACTGGCTTCTTATATCGTCAAGTGGGATCCACTCAAAGATATTTGATAAAGACAAGCTTGACAATTGATCTATACACCGAATAGTATTTAGTGAAGAATAAATACATATTTTCTGACTCACCCATGCTTTACTTTGAGTGATTTGACATGATAAATATAAATAACAATTATATCATGGACCTGGGATTATTTATGTCATGAAAATATTATTTCATACAAAAGCTCTGCTTTGTCAAACATATTCTGACAAAATATGCTTGAATGGTTGGACTTATAATGGTATGTTCCCATATTAAATACATTATAATTTACAATTAAGATTGTGCTTCATTAAAATAAAAGATTTTAAATAAATTCAGTCACATTTCTAAGGCATATTTTAATTAATAAACATCAAATTTATTCAAGACTAATTATTAACATTATTATATTTATCATTAAATATATATTCGCATGACATTTAATACTAAACTATAAGTAATACTCAAATGTTAATTTTTTTGTTCATGTCTAATAAATGAAAAAATAATAATAATAAAATTAAATATACATATAAGTAAAATAGTAAATTTTTAAATAAATATATAAAAAATCTTTGGTAAAACATATATTCTATGCACACTAATATGCCATTTTATTCAGAGTAATGAATTATTATTATATAAATTAAATATTTTGTGGAATTAATTAAATTTATTTCGTAAAATACACAATTCATTACAAATTTATTATTTCATGATTATTTGAGCTTATATCCTATGTGAGCCGTATTAATTATAATCAAAGGAATGAATGTCCAATTAGAAGTGAAATACCATCTAAGATTATAAACAATTCAAATAATAAAATAAGATGGTGGATATTTTTAAGCAGACATTTTAAAAATGAAATATCTTTGTTATTAATTTATTATTCATATATCATACAAAATACAACAACTGTGACATACATTAATAATTAAAATTATATAATTAAAAAATGGAATTCATTAATTTAATGTTTGAAATATTACATTTATACAAATAAAATTATTTTCATAGGCTTTTACAGCTATTCTTTAAAATAAAATCAAATTATTATGTTTTAATAGAGTAAATAATATAAAATAATAACAGATAATTTTTAAAATCACGGTTTTTGTGTTCATCAATGTACGGTATTTCAGCTATGGCCGTAGATTTGAACACTCATTGGCGTCTGCCCGTAAGGAAAACCTGCCCATAGTTTATTGTTCGAGCGTAGAATCTAGTCTCGAACCCTTTTTTATGCCATCAAACACAATTAGAAAAAAAAACAATCGGAAAAAAAAACAGATGAACAAAAAAGCCATGATTTCTAGTATTCAATAATATAAATATTATGCGTTATTTTTAAATAAAATAATAACTAAGAAGTGATGTTTGAATAGTTAGTTCATTGTTTTTTTGATTGAATATATTAATTTATAATAGATGTTTAAAATTATATTAAAAGATTTTGTAATAATTGTAATAATATCACTATGACTACATCAATGTGAATTCATAATAAAACTAATTAATAATAAGTTAATGAATAAAATATATACAATGTTGTAACAAAATATGTTCACATGTATCAATTAAAAATTCTGATAATAAATAAATCATTCCAGCACAATAAGCATAATTTACATATATTACATATATTTCATCATGATATTCACATAATATCCCTTACATCAACGGTTTCCAAACTTAATGCTACCACGCCTCCCTAAATAGAAAAAAAAAATCGCGCCTCCCTCGGTCCCTACTTTTATTTTTTAATATATATGCTAATACTAATATAGACACCATTTAAGTAATAATAACTTTATTTCCAAAAAAAATATTGTTATAATTACATACAATTAACAGAACAATAACAAGGTTTTGCATGTTTCAGCAAAACCAAACTAAATACGAACATGTACATACATATGAACATTTATTTTTATATTAAATTACTAACCAATCTAATGCACCAAAATTTAATGCGAAGGATGTTGCTGTTTATTGGCACAAAGATTTTCAAATCTTGGGGGCAGTGTGGAGAGTGCCACTCGTAGCTCCTTTTCGACTATTAATCTGGTTCGATATTTCGTTTTCATCGCAGCTAGTGCTGAAAAGCCCGTTTCGCATAAATACGATGTTACAAACGGTAGAAGCACTTGCTCTGCTTTATAATACAATGATTCGTACTCTCCACTAAGATTCATCTAAAATTGAATCATAGTTTCATTTTGAAACTTTTATTTTAGTGAGCTATCACATGATAATTCTATAAATTTTTCTTTTTCGAAAGTTTTCAGTTCAAATTCGTCTTCTTCATTGTAGTTGAATGGATTCTGTACCCACATAAATTTTGAGAAATCAAGGTCTTTAAAATAATTGGCAAAATAAAGCACTAAACCATCCAAGTGTTCGAGAAATAGGCTTTTACTTGCCTCAATATTGGCTGTGGCCCAGAAATCTTTTGAAAGTGAAAACATATCCAACTCATTCTTT
The DNA here is from genome assembly GCA_022606575.1 of Glossosoma conforme. NCBI lineage: Eukaryota > Metazoa > Arthropoda > Insecta > Trichoptera > Glossosomatidae > Glossosoma > Glossosoma conforme. The sequence goes on along the minus strand of JAGTXR010000578.1, from coordinate 9,694 downwards.
TCTAAATTTGATTTCCATAATTTTAACTTTATTATGAAAGCTGTAACTTTGTCTTTTTGAACAAATGGATGCATGTTTGACCCCTGCATTGATTTATTTAAACTGCTCAATTTTCCAAAAACTTCAACCAAATATGCAAGTTTAACAATAAAAATATTGTTCTTCCACAAATGTGCTTCTTCATGTTGGTTTTCTTCGAGAAAGATTGCTATTTCTACTCTCAGTTCAAATACCCTTTGAATCATTTTTGCACGATGTAGCCAGCAAACTTCACAATAATATATAAAAGTGAGGTATAATTTGCTTCCATATTAACACATGGAAATGTCCAAAAGGAAGCAAAAATACGCCAAGGGGTGAGACAAGGATGCTCTCTGTCGCCTGTACTCTTCAACGTATACATACAAAATGCAATTAATAACATCAGGGAAAAAATGGGCCATAGAGAGGGGGTTAAAATACATGGCCAAAAGATTGATATAAGGTTTGCTGACGACATTGCTCTGATTGCTGAAACTGAAGATGAACTCACGGAAGCGCTGACATCCATGGAAAACATATTTAATTCCAACTACTATATGAAGATAAACAGCACAAAAACCAAAGTCATGAGAGTAAGCCGCAATGAGCAGCAGAAAATTAACATATCAATGCTAGGAGTACCCCTAAAAGATGCAAAAGAATTTGTATACCTTGGAAGTACAATCACCTGGGATGGCAGAACAAAAAGAGAAGTCAACAGTCGAATACATCAAGCAAGGCTAGCTTTCAATAAAAAAGCCAAAATTCTTGAGTCAAAGAATATTTCTTTAGGGCTCCGCAAGCAACTTGCCAAAACACTTGTTTGGAGCATCTTAATGTACGGCTGTGAGACATGGTGCTTATCTGAAAGTGATAAAAAAAAGACTAGAGGCCTTTGAGATGTGGTCGTACAGAAGAATTCTCGGAATTTCCTGGAGAGACCACGTCACGAACAATGAGGTTCTCAGAATAATCAAGGAAGATAGGCAACTAATAAGAACCATCTCAGAGAGGCGAGCCCGATGGATTGGTCACATCATGCGCCACGATGGTCTCCTTCACGATATTGTGGAGGGGATGGCTGAGGGTAGAAACTGTAGAGGGCGCCCTAGACGGGAGTATTTGCAGCAAGTATTCGAGGACATGAATTGTAGCGCTTATGCTGAGCTGAAAAGGGTTGCGGAGGACCGAGAGGAATGGAGATCGAGATGCAAGATTCTGTTGCTGCAAACCAATCCACCGGATTGATACTACGAAGAAGAATTCTATAATGGAATTGAAAGTTCTCACACCATAAACGAGCGCCGCAACAATTGCTCTATGAGCTACTGTAAGTGCAAGCAACTTCAAGACACGTGAAAAGCTAAGCGGAAATGCTCGATCATTCACATTTTGAAATTGACAATTCTACTGCTGACATATGACTTTACATTCGATTTCAATTCGTATTACAAAATGACTTATTCAGATATAGTCAGTAATATTCATTTACGAGTATGTTGGGATGAAGGACTGTCATAACTAACTGTTTCTGTCATTTTAAAAACACCAAAGAATTGAAAACTATTTTACCCTAAAAATTCATGCAACAGCAAATATATTGTTAAAAAATACAATAGTTTCATCGAATAAAATGAAACACCATTTTACATTTGTATAATATGCGAAGATACTACGAAGAAGATTAACACATAGCTTTGCAAACAGCCTAGCTCTCAAAGGACTGTTCTTAATATAGTTTATAATTTTTATAACTGTTATAAAAATTATATTTAGTTCTTCGCTCATATATTTTGATACTTGAGCTGCTCTGTGAAGCATACAGTGCGTCCAGATAGCATGTTGTGCTTTCTTTTTGACTAATGCTTGAAGACCTGCCTTGTGTTTGGACATTGAGTGAGCTCCGTCGGTACACATCCCAACGCAGTTATTCCACGTTATGTCATTTTCTTCAAAAAACCTGTCTATTATATTAAAAATTTCAATGGATGTAGTCTTTCCAACTATGGGTTTGCAAAATAATATATCTTCTAATATATTCTTTTCCGCAACATATCGAACATATGCAATTAAATGGGCATCTTTAGCTATATCAGTTGCCTCATCTACTTGAATGGCGAATTTCGAAGTACGCAGACGAGAAATAAATTGATCGCAAATATCTTCAGATATATCATTGATTCTTCTTCCGACTGTATTATCAGCAAGAGGAATTTTTTGCAACTGTTTTGCATACGATTCACCGAACATTATTCGTACCATATCAGAAGCCGCTGGTAAAAGTAAGGTTTCTCCTATTGTATGTGCTTTCTTATATTTTGCGATTCGGTAGGAGACATGGTATGAAGCCAATAATGCATTTGGTGCAATTGAAACAATTTTTTTGAACGTTTGCTTCTGAATATTTATCTTGTCCAATTTTCTTTCAAAAAGTTCAATGGGCTTTTTAATATATTCAGAATGTAGAGTTTCTAGGTGTCGTTTTAATTTAACTGGTCTCATACTATCTGAAGCTAAAACTTTCGAACACAACAAACACATTGGTTTTTCCAAGCCATCTATAATAACACTTGTAAATCCTTACGATAAATACGATGAACTGTATCGTCTTTTCTTGGAAGCTGTACCTCCTTGTTCTTTTTTGCTTTTATTACCACTTGTAATCAGCTTCAGTATCTTCATTATTGTCTACTTTTCTCTTGTAACCACTCAGAAATTTATCCATTCGGCTAAAAAATATTTGATTGATATAATTTAGAAAAATTAATAATTAAACATAATTATAAAAGTATACTAACGAAAATATTCGATAAAATCGAAAGAAATCACTATAAAAACACTATCACACCCCGACAATACGCTTCAGTTGATTCTTTAGCCGCGAATGACATTTAATGTTGAGGTTATGTTTTTATGTAATGCAATTAGCGGTCGTTTTGTACATTACCGAACAATAGCGTTTTGCAAGGCGCCATTTTCAAAATCTGTCCCTACAGATAATTATTATATATTAATATAATACATATCCATGTATTTACATACATAAAAATGATTATGAATTAAATAAATATATAAAAATGTAAGAAAAATAAACATTCATTAACCGAATTTTTACTGATATATTACAAAGTTTTATTTATTCGTAAATATTATGGTATGAGTTTTTTTATTTCTTAGAAAGTTTTTGGCGCCTCCCCTGGCCATAGCCAGCGCCTCCCCTGGGAGTCGCGCCTCCCAGTTTGGAAACCGCTGCCTTACATTATAAAACAACATCATGAAATTAATCAACAATAATAGAATTAATTCTTGAATTGCATTAGACAATATAAAATGTTGATCATATGTTTTCCATGTGAGTGAAACATTATAGTGTTCAAGTGTTTTCAGTTAATATTTTTGATCGGGACTTTCTGATTTAGACAAACTATCTTACTGAAGTAATACCCTGTACAGTGTTGATTAATTTTAAGCGTCAATATTATATTTGTTATCAACTGGATCTGAATTATTAAAATTTGGGCTCTGGGAGCACTCTGGAGTAGCCTTGAAAGAAACGCAAATTTCTCTTTCATTTATGCGGGACAATAAATGTGGCTCCATCACATTTACAGCAATCTTCTCACCTAAAAACAATTGTCTTATTTTAAAAGTGTAATTTAATAAGTAATATTTTTTGCAATGACCACGAAGCAACAGATGACTTTTATTAATGTATATTTCGGTAGAAATAAAGTATATCATCATCATCAGAGTCCTCCCACTGCTAAATGGACACATCCCACATCAATCTCTCTTAATCCCCTGCCAAACTCATCCATAAAACATACAACAAACATAAAACGTAAATCATTGAAGTCGAGAACATAAGCATGTTAAATAAAATCCTTTTGTTGCATTATGTTTAAAATTGAAATGAAACTTTTCTGTTTCCTTTACTTCACAGTACAAAAATCAAATGATTTTTAAATCGGAATGTAAATGTTTAAAAATGGTTAAATAGTTACCCAGTGGATGATGCATCTTGATGTGAGCTTTAAGGGCAGAAGATTGTTGATACGGTGCTCCACACGTAGCACATATATAAGGACGTTCTCCAGTATGAGTTCTTATATGGGATACCTGAAAATATATTCATTTCATTTTACTCTTGATTATTGAAAAACTGAACATTGAAAAAAACATTTCTAATTATGAAATAATATTCGAATTTTACTTTTAAACTGATAACATATTTCAGATGTACATAATATTATATTCTATAATACTTGTAGACTTACTAAATCACTTTTTTGTGCAAATGCACGTGTACAATGTGTGCAGGCAAAAGGTTTTTCACCGGTGTGAGTTCTTCGGTGGTTTTTAAGTGTTCCTAGTGCCGTAAAACGCAACGGACACAAGTCACAAGCATAAGGTCTCTCTCCTGAATGTATCCTTTTATGTTTAACCTGAAGGACAAAAAAAAATACTAAATGTAATACATAGAAAAGTAAATCAAATAATAGTCATAAGAAAATAGACATGAATATGCATAATTCAATAGTAGCAGTAGTTTTTAAAACCATATGTTTATCTCGTACCAAAATTAACCATTCCATTTTTATGTGCCTTTTTAATATTTCTTTATTTATTTTTAATGTTTAAAAATTTGATAGAAATAAAAAAGAGAAATATTATTCTTAATGACACAGATTGTATGATTCTTGAAATTTTATAGCTTAAGACTTAATTATAAGTACGATATTCAGGAAAAAACTAAAGAATGAGACATTAAATAAAAGTCAACAGAAATTTAAATTGGAAATTATAATGTTAAATTGAACCAATAAAGAACAAGAGTGAAATTTACATTAATTCTAATTCATTGTGAGGAACAGTCTTGACATGTATATTTGCTGAGAATTTTATCTCTTCTGGTGATGAAAGTCAATTAAAACAAAACTGTGACGAGCATTGTCATAAGCAACAATAATTTTCACAATGAAATAAGTTAATACTTAGTAAAGAGTAGGTAGAAAAAAAGTATTATAGCTTTTTTTGGCTGAATTATTTTTTGATTTTGATATAGCTTTTGTACGATTCTTACTACTTACACTCACTGATTTAGAGTAATACAGTTTAGATAATAATGCAATAAATTCGTAATATATTTGACTTTATCATAATCCGTTTATATAGAAAATAACTGAAGCGCACCGCCACATTAAGGAAGTACATTAAGCACTAACATGATCGCTGCATAAAATTACTATCAGAACGTAAGTCAAAATATCGTAGTCATAAACAGATTTAAATGTTTTTATAATTTTATATTAATTTTAATAAAAAAATTAAAAAATTCAGTGTGATTTCTCATTTATTTTTAGGTGTTTAATTTGGACTCCATCGAGTCAATCGTCAGCTATGTCTAAACTCTAAACTGACAGTCGATTAAATATGTTTTTATGGGTACAATTGAGAGAAATCCTATCGACAAAAAAAACATTCATGTGATTTAAGGTTTTTTTCCATACTTTGGGAACAGTATCACAAATAAAGGACAATCTGAAGTTTGTTGAGCACAGGAATAAATATGGAAGTTCAAGTTTTCTGTACCACTGTTTGTATTCTATTTAGACTATATTAAATTAACATAAATAAAATTAAATACTTAATTTTCTTGCCGCAGTGTCAAATGGGTTTAGTTGATTGGCCTCCATTGATAAGAATGGAGTAGTAAGACAACAGGCAACCAAAAAGCTCTGCCTTTTCTTTTATTCATTGACACAAAGAATTTGTAATATACAATAATGCGTTATCTTAAATATTTATACTTATTCAAAAAAATATTAAAAATATTTTTTCTGTCCTGTAGTATCATAGTTCACAATGCACATATCCAGTGGTATAGTGGTAATTAAATAGGTACCAGGTTGGTCATTAAATACTAACAGATATCGTAAAAAGTTTAGGAAGGAATTAATTTCTCAATTATTGGGAGGCGCAAGATTTGGCCGGGAGGGACGCCCAAGTTTCAACACTTAAGAAGTGGATGACCTCTAAATTCATTTTACATGGAATAGCAGAAGAGAGTGGGAAACGCATAAATGAGTTTTACATGGAATGGAGGTAGAGAGCGGGAAACATGTAAACGGCCGCCTATTATAAGCGCCCGTGGTATTTTGTATATATTACGTATATATTCATTTCGTATATGACTAGAAGGGTGTACCTGCCACTATTTGGAGTTGATGCATTTACATTAGGTTCTTCTATTCAGACATCTGTTTTATAGCTCTTTGTTTATTTAAACATTATTTTACAAAACTAAATGTTTTTTAAAAAAAAAATTATGCTCGTATTTTTACGTGAAATATTGACATTTGGTTAATATATTTTAATTTTGCATGCAAAAAAACACTTGAAAACAAATACTCGTAAAAACAGAGAAACTCAGAAAATCACCGCTATATAGATAGAACTCTGCAGCAAAAAATACCGATTGTATGGAGTGAGCAAATAGTGTATTTCTAAACTTTTTACAAACCATCATTTGATGTGAGAATTGAGACTTCTGAGTCACATGACCACAGCCACAATGCAGGAATAGAGCGAAAAAATGTCTACATAGCACCGTAAAAATTATGAAAAAGTGACCCACAGCAGAATTTGATATGAAGTGTAAAATATCAATTGTACACTGGAAATACAACCATGTAGGAACCAACCATGACACTAGTAAAAAGATGGTCCAAGTTTCTAAAGAAAAATAAGGAATTAGATATCGCAAGATTAATAATCAACTACAACAAAGGAATGTGTGGCTTCAATCAATTTGATATGTCCCTTAGTATTTACCAAATTTTTATAAACGAAAAAAATGGTGGTGGGTAATATTTACCGACCTATTAGTTAAGGCCATAACTTATGTTCGTAGCATTTTTTAATAAGCAAGGTCAATTATTATTCACGCCAGTAGTTTGCGTTTGAGCGTTACTAGGTAAATATGTAACAGATTAGAAGTGAATATGATTAGAAGAAGTGGTTTGTAATCGGAGGATAATCCACAAAACACCTAAATCATCGTGGTTTAAATCCAGTTAAAGATTACAACGTTTAAGAATTACTTGTCTAGAGAGAGAATGAGAGGTGATAAATAGGGATATAGAAATTTACGCAATGTAATATTTGTTTAGTATTAAACTTCAGAAAGAAATATAAAACATTTCGCAATAAATCAGGTAAAATTATGGTTCTCCCAGCAAAGCAATTTACAGTAATCTAGTAAAATAAAGACAAAATATAGCACAAAAATTGAAATATAATATGTATGTAATAATTTGCCATCATCAAATTTTTTAATAATCGCAATAATTTATAAGTCATACAAAATAAACAAAGAAAGAATATGGAAATTAATTATTATCTAGTTAAATCAATCCACTAATTATAGATAAAATCTATTATTAAAAGGATCACATAGAAAACAGAACATATAATAAAACACATTCCATTTAATAATGTTGAGCATAAGAATAATTAAGGCAAAACCATTTAAATATCATAAAGGTGATATATTGGCTCATATAGGATTGCCAAAAAAATGTAATAAGTATACTCAAATTCAAAACATAATAAAATAAGAATTGATTAAACACAAAATGATACTCTGGTCTAACAAAAAATGTGTATTTTCTTCTTTCTCCAACCTGTGGTCCGCGGACTACAAAAAATTATTGGCGGTCTACAAAATTTCACTTACCTACACTGCTACATGATAATATTAACAAAATATCCAGTTTAATTTTAAGATTTCAAGGACGACAAATAAAAACTATGCCTCGATTGGGATGGGTTTCAAAACTTGACAAAATATTATTGTTGAATTCAACAAACAAATTTTTTAAGCTCTTGCCGAATAACTGTAACCAAAAAAATAAATGCTTATAAAGCTGTAAATATATTTATATATCTCTAAAGCTTGTATTGAACCATGATTGTTTATCTGTGATCTGTGGCTTCAAAAAGGTTAAGAACCCTTATTAAAATGCCATCATTATCTATAATTATTTTACTATTTCTACTAGACTTCATAATTTATATCCCATACGCCAAATAAAACGGGGGTTCAGAATTTAAAATAGACCGAACATGGACCTCTTAGTTACAAACGAGACGACTACATTAGATTTACAACATTTTTTAAGAATATTTTAGTTTTGTTGTAGGTTAGCAAACTTTTACAGCCGTCTAGCAATTTATTAATAAAAAAATAATAGACTATGAAGTGAAAAAGTTTGGGAACCTATACACAACATCATATACACTGCATTGTAAGTCAAGAGCTGTCCATATAAAAGAAATTATCTCATTGACACCGGACCGTATTTCTTTTATCTTATTTTCACTGGCCTGCGGATGCTAAAAGGTTGAAGTACACTGTTCTACAATCCTATTTTTTGAACTGTTAATCATTTCATTATAAATTTGACATAAGTATTGTCCAATATAAGATTCCAAAAAACAATTTATCCATATAATTTTAATAAAAATTGAAAACTGTTAATTAAAAAAAAGTATTTTGACAGGCATTTCTATTAAGTCTTTTCATAATAAAACGTTATCTAAAAGGTTTTAGATACAATAATGAATAAATGTGTGCCATATATTTTTGAAACCATGAAAAAAATCTCTTTAGTGGACTTCATATCAAAATGAATAACTTAATGGTCTAAATACATTTGTAAGGCCTAAATTAGATTTAAAAAATACATTCAAATAAAATGGTGTAAGATTGATCTCTCACCCATAATGGTTGCCATTTCACAAACAATATTACTCATCAATACCGTTCGCTGCACATACGCAAAACCAAATATCGATCAAAATCAATCAATACGTATTGATCATGTAATAAGTGCCAATACTTGCCATTGTCTATTAATAAAATATAGAGATTATCATCTATGGGAAATGGGTGAATACCGGATTAGTTTAATGATTTCGTAGAAATCCTTAAAATAACTAGTATCATAGAATACATTAACAAGTATCATAGAATACATATAACATCAATTAACCACTCTTTGATATTCTCTCTTATAAATGTTTATCTAAAGAAATAGCAAACTCAACATTACTAAACTAAATGTAAAGAATTTAATAGTACGAAAAATGATAAATTTGTGTGCTGTAATGAAAATAAATACAATCCAATAAATAAAATAATTGACAATTGAAAAAAAACTATCAATGTAATTACAAATTTAATTTAAAAAACACAAAACCGGTTAAAAGTGTACATGTAGAACGGTAATTTGTAAGCATTATTTATAACGTAAGCAAAGCAGTAACAAAATAATAGCATAAAGATGTTTAATTTGAAATTGAAATCAATAAAGTTTTTTATACAAATTACCAATGAACTAGATGTAGTAAAGCCAGTTCCACATGTATCACAAACAAAGGGATGGTCTCCAGTGTGCTTGCGGAGATGGGCGTCCAGCTCCCCCTTGGAGACAAACTTGGCGTGGCATGTGGGACACCCAAAAGGCTTAGTCGAGGAATGCCGCATTAAGTGTTGCTTCAGATTTGTGTTTTGAGTAAATCCTGGAAATATTCATACATATCATCAACCAATATCAATTGTCTGCAGAATGAAAACCTCCTCATCCACTAAAGCTGATTGAGTAATTCA
>JAGTXR010000577.1:0-14610 GCA_022606575.1 Glossosoma conforme | reverse complement strand
ATGCACATTTATAAATCTAATGTTAGTTATTTACATTTACATCCTCCCCTTTAAGCTAGTCATTGAATTTGCGTGGTGGCAGGATGAGGAGCAGATTAGCAACACAAAGACTTCTTCTGAAGCACATTGATGTATATATTTCTTTATAACTTTGAAAGCATCTGGCCCGGACCTAGTCACAGCATTCAGGCCGGGCCACAATACAATATGACCTGTCCGTCGTCGGCACACAACTGACCAGGCGCCGTGACCGGTGACAACCAGCGCCGCAATTGGCCATCTATGTAACTAGTCCTCCTAACGGCATTACAAAATGACGACACATACATGTACGACAAGCGAACAGAAATAAGAGATGAAAGATTGTATATCGAGGCTTCCGGTACCAGTCAGCAAGGGCTATATCATGTTGATATCAACATGTATAAAGATATATATAAACTATAAAATATAAAAACAACGAAGGAGAAGTGTGTTATATAAGATGATATTTTCCTCATTGTTTATATTTAAAAATACATAATTAAGATTAGTTACCTTCGAGGCCCCTAGCTTATTTGACGCCCTAGGGAACCGACCCACTTCGCCACCCCCTAAAACCGGCACTGACTAAAATAAGCAGTTGACGACTCCAGAATGTTTCATGAGAAATAAAATATTTTTGTCAACTCTAGGTAAACACAGCGTTGTCTTGTCAACGAACAACAATGGATATTTTTTCTATACCACTCATATCAATATTTTTTTATAGAGATTATTATGTTTCAATAGCTCTGTCTCTCTTTGAAATTTGAACAATATTGCAATTCGAATCATTCGTTTATATATTTTGATATGAACATGTATAAAGATAGATAAATAATGTATTAGCTGAGAAAACAACGGAGGCGAAGTATGTTATATAAGATCATATTTTTCTCATCTCTGAACCTCTTCCTTAACTGGCATCACCTGTTTCTTGACAATAGGTACTACTTCATTGCCTACATTTCGAGGACGACTACAAAATATTTCATCAGAAAAAAAAATGTCCACTTTAGGAATAAATAAACTACTTAAGTCTTACACACTTTTATATGGTGAGTATGCTCTTAACATGTTGATGTCTTCTTCTCTAAATTGGATATCGAATTACTGGGTGACAAGATGCAGGAGCAGATTAATAACACAAAGAACTTGTTTTCGAAGCACAATTCGCATTTATTTTAAATAAAGACTTAATTTCGACGCCCGACCGGCATGGCATGTCGCCGGCCCTGCGCCAGTCAATTGACAACTGCCGGACAATGTGACATGCCGCGCTGCCAATGATCGCGGCAATAAAGCAAATTAAAGATGACAGTTGCACAAACATGAAATGGAGCAACTGTAATAACAAATAAAATGTCGTATGCAAACGCCTGCGTAATATTCTATAATTAAAACTAACATTATAAGATATGCATGAAAAAATATCGTTTTTCGAGGCTTTACGGCATCAGCCTAAAAGAGCTATATTAAGCTGATATCAATGTTAATTGCACTGCATCTCTTTCGATTACAGAAGTTAAACAGCATCGATTGCGGATCGTACTTGAATGGGTGACCGTGACTATCATAAATTTAATAATTATCAGTATGCAATAATTGATTCAATAATTTTATGTGCAGTAAATATAACTAATGTGCTTTATTGCTTATTTTATTAAACTACAATTTAGTTGTTGGGTTATTCGAAAAGTATTTTATTTTTCTCTAAGAATAAATAAATTATAATTTTTCACAGCCTGCAGCCTCATAACCATTATGTATTTTGACAGCTAATATAGCTCGAACAGGAAAAAAATATCCAAATTGACGGAATTCTTGTGCCGAAAGTGGTTTTCATAATTTGAAAATTGCATTTTTTTAATGTAAGCACATACAGGAGAATAGCGACAGATGGTGATAGTAATTATGAAGTCTCATCTGTGGTAATCTATGACGCTTACCATGCTGCATATGGCTTAGCGCTGTATGTGGAGTGTTGATCCGCCAACGTCATAGACTACAGCTTGAGATTCACACATCATCCTTAATTATTACAGGAATTTGCTATGAATTTAATATGAACTTTCATCAACCGTCATTTTTAATTAATAGGCTATGACTGGCATTTTACGGGTGAGGGATCAAAATTCACACCAACTGAGGGTATTTTAGAGCTCATAAATCGTTTTTTTTTTTTTAATCTCCGTCGGGGATCGAACCCACGACCTTCGGCTTGCAAAGCAAACGCTTTAACCATTAAGCTGTACCCGCCGTTGAATATGCACCACATTCTTGGGCCAGTTGAAGCTGATGAAGACACAAGAAGGGCATTAATTGATGTAATTGTAAATCAACCAATAATAAACACCTCATGAAATCAGAGAAACGATAATTTGAAACACCTAGGTAAAAAATGCACGTAAAATATAAAATTACGTTCCGAACAACCCTATTTTAAAAATCCTTATCTTATTAATATATAAATTATATAAATACGCCTCGAAATAAACAGAAAATTTTATATGTTTGTCAAATTCATTTCCTAACAAAATTTACATGGTATTGCAAGTGATATCTTTCTGAATATGTATATTTTGTGTATTTTATTGCTGGGCATTCTGTTGGTGAATTCTAGTGAACCCGAATCGAATTATATTCGGTTGAGAATCTTAAGTAACAATAAACTTTAATTATTTATTCGCATTTTCTCATAATCTAAGATAAACATTCCTTGTAGACATGTTTCACGAATCTATCATAATTTTTTCATAATTGGTTTATATAATTCATTTTTTTTATGTAAACACATACAGGAGAATACCCACAGATTGTGATAGTAATTCTAAAGTTTCATCTGTGGAATTCTATGACGCTTACCATGGTGCATATGGCTAAGCACTGCATGTGGAGTGTTGATCCGCCAACGTCATAGACTACAGCCCGAGATTCACGCATCATCCTTATTATTACAGTAATTTACTATGAATGGGTGGTCTTCACGGGACGACTTTCGTCAAGCACCTATTTTAATTAATAGGCTATAACTGGCATTTTACGGGTCAATGATCAAATTTTCACAAACCGGCGGTATCTCAGAGCTCAGAAATTGATTCAAAAAAATCTTTTTAATCTCCGTCGAGGATCGAACCTACGACCTTTGGCTTGCAAAGCAAACGCTTTGACCATTGAGCTATACCCGCCGGCATATTAGTTCATATTGAAATATAATAATCTATCAATATTGACATCACAACGTTTTTTGTTATTTAATGGTACTTTAAAATATATTTTACATATATATAAGTATAAGAAAATGTCGCAATAAATGTGATTTTTTAAGGGGAGGAATGATGAAAAATTACCAAGTACCAAAACAGCGATGGGCTTACCTTATCGCCTACACTTAAGATCAAATAAAGCAAAAAAGCCTCGGGAGCGTAAGGCTCATTATTCGATATCCTTCAAATGTGTGATTAGGAAAACACTGACAATGTGCAAGCTGACGTTTTATCAATTCCTTAGACTGCTTTCCTGGTGATGTTTGCTAACCATAAATGTTCCCATATGGATATTCAGGTGCAAAGACGTCTTGAAACACCGCATGGAGATAGAGGAGACAATTTATGGTGACTATACGTTCCAGATATGGAATGTATATGGAAAGAAAGAAATATTTTTTAACATACCCTACCAAATATATATAGGGTGTATCATGCACCAAAGATAATCGGTTAGCTTCAAACCACTCTTCCAGGGCTTCTCCATGTTATTACCTTATTCATTATGATACAATATTGATTAACTTATCTTACACGCCTACTCATTCTTCCACCTGTCAATCAGATTCACTTGAAAATTATGAAAATCAATCAAATTGTGTGCTTTCTGCATTTCTACAACATTCATCCGACCGATATAAAACTTTTAATAATTATTTCAAGGACGCCCGTGAAAATCACTATTATCATTATCATTTTGTAATAAAATAATCTAAATCAGAGACGAGTTAAACAGGAATATCCATTTATATACTGTTCAATCAAAATTGCGATGAAACAAAAGAAGTTTCTCAAAAAGGCTTGTGTGTTCTAACGGAAAATTATGGGAATTTGATGGAAAAGGACGGGAGCGGATGGGAACGGAATGGCAACGAATAGGAACTACATGGTAGCGAACAGAAACGGACGGAAACGTATGGGAACGGACAGAAACAGAAGGAAAATAGACGTTAACGGACAGAGACAGATGGGAAAAGAGGGAATGGTCGAAAACGGACGATAATTGAATACAAACGGGATGAAAACGAACGAGGATGGGATGAGAATGCACATAAATGTGATGGAAATGGACCGGAATGGGATGGGAACGAATCGGAACTGACGAAGATAGGAAAGGACGAATCTGTGTTCTCTCTGTTTTGTTAGGCTTCTTTTATTCGTTAATTACTATGATTTTTAAAAGTGTTCAGTGAATTTCATATACAAGACCAAATTTTTTGACAATTGTCGTTTCTCAATCATTTATAAAAAAATCAGTTCTTAGTTTTTTTAATTATTCATTTAATTCAATCATTCAATCATTGTATTATCGTTCTTTGACATTTTATTTTACTTGATGTTCTAGATCCTGGTGCTTTTGAATGGCACATCACACCGCTATCATTTCATCAGGATAACAAAGAATTGGCAAAGGCCGACGAGATGTCATACACTGGAAGTGGTATCCGGTACCTCTGCGGGGGCCAATACCACCTACTCTGGGCAGGAGTTCTCACCCCTGATTTTGAATTTTATATGAAAAACTGTGACACTGTGTAAGAAAAATTCTGTTTTAATAATTCTTAAATAGATTGCACACACCTCATTTTGTCTATAGAAAAAAGAAGTTAAATTTCTTAACCGAAGTGGGAGAGAAGGTAGCATAATACGTGAAATGGAAAATGTAATATTAATAAGGCAGTCCCACATAATATGCTCAGAGGTCTAGAAAAAGCCGCCAGATAATGTTTGAAACTAAATAAAATTATTTTCAATCTGTTTTTAGCAACACAGTCATGTGCTCTGTATATTAGTGACTAGAGGTAATCCATTTAGTAGATAGTCTAAAATTAAATTTAAGAACTGGAAATTAATACAACTTTGTTGGAAAATATGCAGCCATAGTCGTTTTACGAGCTTAAAAGTAACCCTCGGCTGGAGTGCAATATCTACGATCCTAGACACACAGAAGATAGTATAGAGCCTCACGTTACTGCACCTGTCCAGAGATGTATTCCTCAGCAGAACAGGAATGGCATCTGTCGAGAATGAAAGCATTTAGTTCTGTTATCTGTCATACAATGTTCTGTTTCAGAGACCCTGCTTACCCGATTCGTGATTATGAGGAGATATATGAACTGAGTCTCGTACCAAATGGAACGAAGGCTCTGAAAGCATTTCACGTCTTCAGTAGCTACAAATGCTCTGGAGACATTATCATGGGTAAACATGAGCTGAACGTGACCCACTGCATAAGAGAGTAAGTAATACATTACTTTTATGCACATTCTTAGATAAAAATAAATACAATACAGCTAAGAAATCTGTCGAATTGAATATTTTTTCTTGGGGTCACCACTATTGAAATACTGCGTGTATGTGTGTGTTGTGATTGGTGAGGAATAATTGTACTGCGTGCTAGGACCGTGATTAGATGGAACACGACTATTCCGAACATAAAAAGAGGAGAAATTAAAAACACGTTATAATACCATGTTAATTTATTTATTTATATACAGAATCAAAATTCAAATTTTTTCTTACAAATATTAAGAAACATAGAGTATACATAAATATACAATAAATAGAGAAAATAATAAAAAATAAAAATAACACAAAATAATAAGAAGATGACACGTGTCAAAGATCACAGAGATCAAGTAGAACAATACCATCGACAAAAGAGGAAAAGGATGTAAGAAAAGGATCGAGGTGTGCTGGTAGGTCATTTAGGAGCGACATTGCCGTTGTACCAAATTGAGTGCTTGAAGCTCCACAAGCATCGACTGGGATCAAAACCAATTGATGGCTACGAGCACGGGTGTACATATCTGGAACATAGAAGTTAAAACATTCAAGAATCCCAGGGTTGTGAATTGAACCGCGAAGAAGAAGGAATGAATGTTTGAGTGCAGCAATTTTCCTCCGGGACTCTAGCGAATGGAAAGAAAGCATCCCTAGAAGAAAAAGAGTTAATATCAGGCAAGTTAAATATTATTTATTCAGTATTGAATTTTGAATAAGTTGTGGAGTTATTTACAATGAGATTTGAGCGGCTGAATTAAATAATGAATGATTTTAATCATTGGCAAGTTCTAGATGTGATTTTATTATATTCAAAAGTTACGCGTATTAGTTGAATTTTGGTCAGACGGAGATCGCGGACAGCGTAACACAGTGGGACGTCTTCCGGCGGGCGGCTATGGCGCTGATGCGAGTTGCGAAGGCAGTCAAGAGAAAAAAGGCAATCGTTTTTAGACAAGACATAGATAAAGAATTTGTACGAGTACTGTTGATAAAACAGAAGTGCGTTTAAAAAATCTATTAAAAATATTTTTTTATTATATATAATCCTTTCGTTACGGCTTGGTGGAATACAGATTATACTGTCAATACGGCGTTAATTGTTCAAACCATTTTTTTTGCTTAAAATTAGTATTTGAAGCATAAATGTACTTATCTGACCTATTTTCATATATCACATTGTTTCTTCTATCTTTCAGCTATCAGATGATGCATAAAAAAACTATTATATTTAACAAACGTTCATTATGTAACTCCATACATGTGGTGACATTGACACATGTGGTTTATAGAAAAATCGCTACCGTAGATGTCATAATGAGTACTGAAAATAGCAAAACGATATATCACGTGAATCGATGTCAACGGTCGAAGAATCTTTGACGGCATATGTCGACAACCGATGAAAAAGGGTTAATCTCCGTCAGATCGAACCCGTATAATATAAAAGTTAAAGCAAACGCTTAAGAGCTATGCCCATCGGTTATATATGTTATCGTAACGAATTTCCTTGAATTTCCTTGCTACTGATCGCAAAAGCGCGACGCTTCAGCGATCAGTTTTTTACTTTACTTCAAGTAATTAAAGTAAAATGTAATTCTCATTGAGACCGAAATTATTAAGAATCAATATTAAGCTGCAATATGATGATTGTATTAAGCAGATTAAGTGAACTGGTGACACCTGAGGCCATCCTGCGGCTAAGCATGTGGAAAACTGAAACTGAGGGAAATACTTGGATTGCCCCGAAAGAGGACCTGGGCACGACTAAGGGTGAAATATATGGAGGTCCCTTAACAGACTTCGAACCGGAGAATGCAAGACGAGGACACAAATGAAAGCCTGGCAGTTTTACAGCGGACTGAGAGAATGAGACTGCGGTGCTCCACGCCGCAGTCTCATTCTGTCGGCCCTGTTACACCTTCTGGAGTCTGCGCTGTTTCCGAGTAGCTGCACCCAGAAGACCTGATGATGGCCGTGAATAACGCCATCGACGTCACCCACTTCTGGGCAGACAGGATCTGACCCTGTTGTTTCCGACACGATTATATATATATTTAGTTTGTTACTGTTTGTTATTGTACAACGTTTGTATTGTTAAACAGTTTGTTACTGTACAAAATATACAAACTTTACTTAAAAATAAAAAATACGTCTACAGCATTTTTTGCTGGATATAATAAAAACCTTTCGCACAGATTCAGCAAAATATAAACTTGCATTTAATACGAGTAAATTAACTTTTTTTTTATTTCTTGTATTTTCTATGATCGTTTTAGATCTGCAGATTGTGGTGCTATATTAATGGATAATTCTACTGGTAATATGGTGACTGACTATGAAGGAACAAAAGTGCGCTTATATCGCAAATGTCGACCTCATATAGAGCAAGTCTACAAAAAGTTTGGTGGGTAACGTTTGATTTTTGAATGATTGACATTATCATCATTCCTAATCTGCTTCTTAGCTGGATCATAATGCTACTACAAACTCCCGCTATAAGGTACTGTAACTTGTTATGTTCCTCGGGTCGTACAATATCCCAGTGTAAGAGGACGACGAGAGCTCGACTGTTAGATGGCTGCCTGTACGCTCCTCCACCTTATATTCTTCATTAGCTTACACATCTTATCTTCAATATTCAACGAACACACCTGTCTGAAGTCCCATCAAATTTCTGTATTAGATTTTTGTACGAAGACAAGATTTGCAGCTATTGAGAAATTATAGCATGATATAATTATTGCAAAAAATATGTAATTAAACCTAATCATGTTATCCATCTATAAATATGTCGGTATGTAGATGTGTATGTCTTGCGATCGCATTTGCGAGAAGGGAAAAGATCAGCAAAGGACACGAACATTCCGAATACAAAATAAATAATACACAGTAAAATGTCACGGAGAATTTAATAACAGGTAAGCGAGTAAAATTTATATTTACATAATATTGAATTTATAATGGTTAGCGATATTATTTGCAAGCAAATAGAACGGTTGAGTTTAGTTAATGAATGCTTTTAATTTATTCCTTAGAAGTTGCTATAATCATTTTGTATAACTATACTTAAGTTACTTAGTAGTTGAAGTTTGGTCAGATGGAGATCAGCAGCGGAACACAGATGATGGATTCGGCGGAGGGCTACGTGCTGACGAGAGTTGCGGAGGCGGTTGCGGCAAAGAGATGACAGCGATTCTAGCGACATCTGTGACAGCAATTCTAATGACATCCATAGGACATACATGGCGAACATTAATCGATAAAAAACAAGCCATTAATAGCTTTGTAGTGACAGTTTCTGAACAACATATATAGTGTTCTCGTAGCTAGAGATCAAATTTAGACCGTTGAGAATTATCATGATCTGCCTATTATTTTCTATTGATGGCTCGACATTATTTCCGTTAATAAATTATTTAATACCAAATTAAACTAAAGTATTATTTAAATATTATACCATACTTGTGTATTATATAGGACGACATGTTCCGGCTGCATTGGGTAGATGTTATCGAGTCAAATAGGCAAGGAAATGTGCGCGTTTATATAGGGCGAGGTTTGAGTGAGTAGGTGGGTGTAGGTTGTGAGATAGGTATATGTTTAATTCGTGTAGTGTAAAGGAAAACATTATTCAATTGTAAATTCGATGTTATAGCAAAATAATGTATATAATAAACGATGAATACAATAAACGTTATGATATTATGGAAACACCAAGAACTATCGATAGAAAAAATAACAAAAAATATGAATTGATACTTCGAATCTTTATTCCAGGTCACCAACGCAGATTAATTCGAAATGGAGGATTTGAAATGCAAAAAGAGATCCCGTACCAACTTTATAAACTACAAAGTAAGAATTTTTAGTTCTGTCATGTCCACCTGAGCATATACTGGCTTTTTTTATGAGCTTAAAACATTAAATAATAATACAAAACAAAAATATTGTTAAAATGACTTTTTATTAGTATAATCGGGAAGATAATTTCATGTGCATTTATTAACATAGGGTGGAGTGTGTCGTGGGTTGCTTTGGAGAGTTCCTTCTTGATGGTGACTTCTCGCCGTATGCTTAGTGGGATGACGCCCGAGATTTGATTTAATTCAGAGCAGTATCCACATTCTAGGTATGCACAGACCTCATTCTGGCGCGGCATACTCGCCAGCTGAGAAACAGAGGCTAGAACGTAGATTGTAGACGATGACGGTGAAGGTGAATGATTTATTTTGCAGACGAATCCTTCAAGATCACTATCAACCCGCGAAACAAACTGAGACTGGACCCCAACCTTCTTGGAGAGTTCCGATACATATGTGATGTGCCAGCTGAAACCTATGACGGTTCCATAGTCAGCTTTCCTAAATGTCAACCACTGTAAGAGCCTTTTATCATTCTTATGTCCAATCTACGATCTTTGTACTACAGTTGTCTAATCTCCTGTAGATAAACACATTCGATTCTGAGGTCTAATATGTTCATGTAATACTTTGTTTTTATTTCCCGTCTAATCAAAACGACTCCATATCGCTGGGATCGTCATCACGGCGCGTGGTGGATGGATGAGGAGCAGATCGCCAAAGCCATGAACACATCGAGAAGCACATTGACATTCATTATCATCTACGTAAAAAGAGTAACGAAATTGCTCCTCTACCCGGAACACATAAAATGGCGTTTACTTGATGACGCCCGGGCAGAGAGTGAGATTGCCGATGGCAGTGACAGTCACTACGCTGAAATCAATATAGTGGACAAATATGTAACTAACCGCTACTACATGACATGGAGCGACTGTCAAAAACAACTCAATAAACAAATGTGTAACTATAATTAATTACTGAAAGTTTGTATAACTTTTCCAACGGAAAACCTTATTAACGGTCAAAAAGATCGCGCTATTATTTGTAATACTTAACCGTAAATTATTCGATTTTATTTTAGCACACCTGCGATTCAAAGGGAAATGAGAATTTTCGATAAAGAAATAGTCGTCTCCATAACCACAGTTAACAGCAGCACTTCTGTTCCTACAGTCTGCAATGATTATGATGCTATCTACCTATGCATGGGACCTTTTACAATTGTACAAGAAGTTATTTATTTCTTTTTTTGCAAAAGGTGTACCAGCGCTGAATTAATCCATTACGATGCCGTGGAGCGATCTTTTGGTATGTGTTGGTATTTTAATAACTAAACTTGATATCATTCTTAAGTGAATGGAGTCTCTCTTTAGCCTCGCCATTTCCCATCATCTGGGGTCAGCTCTCCTTGTGCAGATTCGCCATGTCTGTCTGTCCTGCGTTGTATTCTCGGTCTAGCCTAGAGTTTTCCGATTCTTGTCTACAGTTGCAGTCCAGGTTGCCTGTGCTTTTCCAGGTCTTCTTCTCAGCGTGGGTATGTTGAAGGCTTTCTTCATGTGGTCCTCATCTCTCCGAGTCATATGCGCATACCATCTTAGGCGCTTTTCCCTTATCTTTTCATGTATGGCGGCAACCTCAGCATCTTCATCTCTTCCTCATGAATCCTACACAAGTCACGATTCAGCGGGGTCCAACACTCCGATCCGTACAGCATAGCTGGCCTTACAACAGTTTTGTAGATTTTACCTTTGGTCCTAACTGGAATCTTGCTGTCACACAAAACCCTAGAGAGAGACTTCCATTTCGGCCATCCTGTGTTTATTCTATGCTCCACGTCGGATTCAGTTTTGGCGTCTAAGGATATCACGGAGTCGTGATATTTAAAAGTATCAACCTCTTTTACGGGTGTATTCTGTAGAAGAAGTGGTGAGTTAACCGCGGTGTAACCATAATTAAAATTGGAGAACATGTGTATGGAGAGATAAGGACCACATGGTGAAGAGAGCCCTCAATATACCCACGCTGAGAAGAAGACCTGGAAGACCGCAGGCAACCTGGACTGCAACTGTAAACAAGGATCTGTAAACCCTAAGTTTGACCAAGAATGCAACGTAGGACAGACAGACATGGGGAACGTGCACAAGGAGAGCCGACCCCAGATGATGGGAAATGGCTAGGATAAAGAAGACAAGAAGGAGAAGTGTATGGAGAATTTATACATATTTTTGTATATACTCATATTCTTGTGAATTTCAAAACCTTAAGATGAAAACACATAACTGTAGTAAATAATTTAAATTAATTTATGAATATACAAGTATTAAATAGAAAAATTATAAATATCCTTTTCTCTCAGAACTGTTCATTCAAACACTTGAAGACAGTAGTTTCGTTTTCAATTAGAGTTTTTTTAGTTCTTACTTTTCTACGTTTCTATAGAATGGTTTTAACATTTCATTAAGTAATAATATGTTTTGATTTTTTTTCGTTATTTTCAGATGAAGCTTACTCGTTTCATGTCCAAGTTGTTCCGTTAAAGAGTACAAGAGAGATCATGGACAAGTTTAATGGGATTCCGTTTTTGGAGGAGGTTTATACCACGTACTTGTGTTATGAAAGGGAAATACTTCAAGAAACGACACTTTTGATACAAAATTGCTATATATTGTAAGACACACAATTACACTTAAGTACCATAGTGTTAAACCAACCCTTAGGACTAAATAAACTGTGTCTTAAATAATTTAATAGACACTTTAAATATGCCTTGGATACGTACGTTTAGCGATTTTTTTGTCTAGAAAGCGGTTGAAAAAAGAATGAAATAATATTTCGAGATCCATAGAGTAACTTAATGATGCTGATAAATCACGGCATAAGATGAAACCCTCATTCCGCTTAACAAGGATCAAAACTGCATTGATCGTGAGCCCTATTGTTATATTAATTTGTTTCATATGCACTGTTGCCAGATAATTTAAACTGTATTTTCTATAAATGTATGATTTACAAATACGTGTTGTATCATCCGAGTTGGTAGAGCAAAATGATTTTCCAAAACAGTTTTAAATTTAAATGATAAATTGATTTTAGTCACATAATTTGCGTAATTTTTAATTCGATTTGGTAATGAAAACAACTCAAAACTTGTCAAAGTAATCTGCAATGAACAAGTATCTGTGCTAAGAATCGTCACGTCGACAGTTTATGTTTATTTGATTTTAAATATTATGAACGTTCACTTTGAGATCCATTATAAACAGTAAATATTTATTTATTTAGTTTTTTTGTTACATGGATCACGTTGACTATAGCCTCTGTTTAGGAAACTGCAATTTAAACTACCTCGTAGCCTTCCTCAATCCGTCATTGTCAAGAGACAATGCATGATTTTTTCAAATTATACATTCTGAATAGTTGTTTATACTTTCTGAATATTATATATCGTTGATGCACTTCTTCAAAGTAATGATATTTGTATTTATTATACATTTTTTAAGTACCTTAAGATATATTAAATCGTGTCGGAAACAACAGGTTTTTTTTTGCCCAGAAGTGGGCGACGTCGATGGCGTTACTCCCGGCCATCATTAGGTCTTCCTGGGTGCAGCTATTCGGGCACAGCGCACACTCTAGAAGGTGTGACAGGGTCTGCTCCACGCCCAGTATCTTAAGATGTTATATAATATGAATGTGACTTACTAAATGATTTATTAGAATATTTTTCTTTTATAGAGCTATGGACTTTACTTCTTACCCAGATTACTGCTTACACTACAATTTTACGCAGTTATATATAGTGAAGATACAGCTTCTGGATCACAACCATAACTTAGACTTCTTCATCGACTCCATAGGCGACTACAGCTGCAGTAGTCTACAGCTGACTTACGGGAATATTACCTTCAGAAATTGCGATAAAAGGTTAGAACACATCAATTTGTTCATGTTGCACCACAATTATTTGTTTTCATAACAAGTGAGATATTTAATAGAATCTATTGCATTAATTTACACACTCCACCCTATGGTTGGGTATTAAAATATAACCACACGGCTCAAATCAAGAATAAGTTTCCTATATATGGAGAATATATGGAGGTCTCTTAACAGACTTCGTACCAAAGTATGCAAAACGAGAACACAAATGAAAGCCTGGCAGTTTTACAGCGGACCAACTGAATGTGACTGCGACGTGGAGCAGACCCTGTCACACCTTTTGGAGTGTGCGCTGTGTCCAAGTAGCTGCACTCAGGAAGACCTGATGTTGGCCGAGAGTAACGCCATTGACATCGCCCACTTCTGGGCAGACAGGATCTGACCCTGTAGTTTCCAACACATTTATATATACATTTATTTAAATGAGTTGTTTTTAACGACGAATCATTGGAATTTAGTTCCAAGCGTTAGCTTTCCTTGATACTTTTTTCTGAATAGGAGTGCATTTATTCTCTTGGAATAACGATCTTTTTCGAACAAATTTAAATGCCTAAGATAATTTAGAACATTACTTATACGATTTTACAGTCTTTAACCATTCTTCTATAAGCACACATGTTTTATTAAATAGACAAGGATGAAATACTTCTATGTATGCAGTCTAACCTTAGTCAAACAATCGTACCCTTTCAATTTTGCGCAGGTTCTTGCTCGTGAAACCCACTGTTCCTCCCTTCATTTTTAATATTGTTTATTATTTTCAGGCCATTACCAGGATTAAGCATTAAAGTGTATGGAGGTAAGGAAAATGATTTTAGACATTTTTAGTTATAAATGTCAGAATAATCAAAGAAGTATAAATTTGTAAGAAAGTGATATCACCTTGATATAGTTCTTTAAGGCTGATGCCGTGAAGCCTCGAAAAACGATTTTTTGTCTCTTATTTTTGTTCGCTCGCCTGACATGCACAGCTAATAATGTTAGTTTTAATTATATAATATTACATAGGCGTTTGCATACGCCATTTTATTTGTTATGACAGTTGCTCCATTTCATGTTGGTGCAACTGTCATATTAAATTAACTTTTTTTGCTGCGATCACTGGTGGCGCGGCATGTCACAGTGTTCGGCAGTTGTCGGTTACAAGTCGACGAAATTCGGTCCGGCGAAAAAGCAAGTATTTAATCAAATAAACGTGATTTGTGAACCAAAAACAAGTTCTTTGTATTGTCAAT